>JBAMCL010000581.1:0-132733 GCA_037075165.1 Hirtodrosophila histrioides | reverse complement strand
CCTGATTTTGACACTTTATAAATTGACGATATACACCAACATGTGTACCAAATTTGGTTGCTCTAGCTCAAAGATAAAGGCAAAAAAATTGCGTTCATACGGACAGACGGACATTTCGCAAACCCAATATACTATTTTTCCCTTCGGGAACATAGTATAAAAAAAAAAAAAATCTGTGCAGAAATTGAAAATATTTTTTGCATACTTTTGAGCTGCTGATCTTAAGCTAGAAAATCTTGCGGCATACTTTTAGCTATAGCTCGGTCAAATCCTTAAGGATTTCGAAAACATATACATTTCTGTACTCGTAGGAAACAGGACTATCGATTGGCATTCAAGAATTTTCAGGAACTCTCCGAAAAAAACACTTCACTTTTTGCAAGGGAAAAAGGACCAAAAATTACAATATCGGCTGTAACTCGGTTATTTCAAGGACGATTTTAATGTCCTTTGGCAAAAAGATAGGACTTATCTTCTCAAATCCGGATATATAACCCAAAGAACGAACATCCTTAAAGAAGCTGAGAAATAAGGACTTTTCTGTATACAGATAATTGACGATATCTCGGCCGAATCCTTGTATATCCTGACGAATCCTATGTCAGACAACTTGGCAATATCAAGACTACCAACTGGCAAAAGCACATTAAATTCGTCCTTGTAGTTTCCAAGTTCTCGAGAATTTTGTATTTTGGGCACGATTCCTTTCGCCCTCGGACTGAAAATTTCCAAGTCGATGGTCCTTAGATGACCCCATAATCCTTGAATGCCAATCGATAGAGTAGGTCCTTACGATCCTAACGCACAAGGTTCTTTTAAAATCTGCAAGGATACGGCTGAATGGGAGCTAGTAGTAGAAAACTGTACCATCAGTGCAGAAACTCAAAATATTATTTGCATACTTTTGAGCTGCTAATCTTAAGCTAGAAAATCTTGCGGCATATTTAAACGTCATTCAAATTAATTCTGAAAACAATAAGTGGTCCCATCCTTGCAGTTATCATCAATTAAAAACTATCGTTTGATTGTTTAACGTTTAACTATTTCTATTTTTATTTATCTTTTAATCTTGTAATTATTTATTTATTTAACAAATATTCTTCTACCGTAGTGGCTGCTTGATAGGTTGTATGTAAAAAACTAAAAACTAACTAAACAAGCTCCGTGCATTGCAAGCCAATGCCTTAAGAAATCTCAGGGGCTCCTTGGTACATGAGAACCAGGAATAATGAACGAGACCTGAATGTTCCTCCGATAGGTGACAGAATCCAAAGTATAGCTGGAAGATACACGGAGAGATTGGCATCCCATCCAAACCGTCTTGCTAGACGACTGCGCAACTTCGGGCTGAGAGCCAGAAAAGACTTAATCATCATCACCCTCAAGACCTCCCCCACCGCCCCTTGACCTAATATTTATATATTTCTATTTTATCCTATTTATCTTCATATTAATAAGTGTAATAATATCTTAGTTAATCTAGACATAGTTTCATTCTTTTAATTTCACAGTAGCTTAAGTTGCCATAATAGCTGATAATATTCTACTCAAAGTTATATTTCAATTACAAAAAATAGAAACAAAAAAAAATAAATAAATCTAACTAACATACTTTTGAGTGAAAAGTCCAAATCATTAGCCTGACAGAGTTTTCTGCATATTTTAAGGCAGGTCAGATACAAATATTGTTAAACCATAAAAAGAATTGGTCAGGGACTATCATGACGGCTCGAAAGTACAAGGCCTATCGACAGTCATCTAAGGACTCCTTGGCTATATAGGAAACATCGATTTCAAATATGGTCGTCAAGTTGTCAACTTGTTTTATAGATCTTGCAATTCAAAAAATACCAATAATATGTCCTGATTTCTCTAAGTACATAAAAGTGTTAGGTCTTCCGAAGGAGGAAAACCTCAAGATTATACTCCCAGCAACCATTATTTCTTTAAATTTAAAAAATTCCTATTGTTTGCACAGCTCACAGCCAGTTCAATCTGTTCTGTCAGCACTTGAAGCTTATGTCCTTATTGTTTAAGTTTAATTGCTTCATTTCAACAGCAACGTCTCGACAATACATTGCAATGGTCTGTTCTCCGATCCGTGGCCCAACACTGGGGAAATGTAAAGCCTCGAAATAAAATACTATATATTTTTCGTACATTTTTCTAAAGTTGGCAACACACACAGCAGTCGTAGCGGAAAGCCGAAAAGTAATTAACAAATGTTTTTCACGCAAGTCAAAAACAAGAAGCCAAGCAGATTTCCCTGACTTGCCGTGTTGCCGGCGTTCTGGCAAGTTTGCTTCACGCCTTTGAATGTTTTTGACATTATGGTAACCGCGAAGGAGTTGGCAGTGCAGTTTTAATGAGGGCGCCACCTGACGGCGACGCCTGTTGACGTGGCTGGTGCCAAGCAACCGCAACGAGAATCAATTTGCCAACACAGCTGACGATGGCGCCATGGGCAAAACCGAAATTGCCAGTTGAATGCGTTTTCGATTGTCCATTAGGAGCATCCTGCTGCTACCCCAGCTGCAGCCCCAGCTCCAGTTCCAGATCCTGAGTATCATCGCCTGCCCCTTCCCTTAACGCCTTTTGTAACTGCCTCGTGCCAAAAGTCATTTTCGAGCAATTGGCTTGGTTCGCTGACTAGCAAAGCAAAGCAACACACACACCACACACACTCGCACACTTCACACATACACACAGTTTGAAAGAGAGAGAACTACGCATTCACATGCACAATAAATTTGCAACAGTGCAATGGGCAACGACCACGCCCCGCACGCAGACTCTTAGCAATTCAAGCCCATACGCCCACACACACACTGACTCTGATTCACATTCAGATCTGCAGAGATGCAGTCAAGTGCGAAATTGCAAACAGCAACAACAAAGCGACGCGCTAAAAAGTATGCAATGGCACAGTCTCGAAACTTACACCCATACAAACACGCTCACAGCACGCGTCGCTTGAATAGGGACGGTAAAAATTTGCATCTTATTACTCCCATGGTTACGAACTAAAATAGACATTACAGGCCCCCAAAAAAGTGTATACATTCGGGATCAGCATAAATAGCCGAATAAAACTAGTTAAGATGAAAGCTGTGAAAATTGCTTATTTTTGCTTCAAGCAGTACATTTCTCGTAACAGATTTGATAGTTATATGATATAAATGGGAAAAATCGGTCAAAATTTGAACAAATATATAAAATATAAAATATTTCGACCACATTTAGCAACCCAAAAATTCATTATACAACTTGAAATTTTATTAAAAGCAAACCACCAGGTCTTAAAGTTTTATAAGTAGAATCGGTTAAATAATTATTTTAATTTCTCCAGATATCTCAGTGGAAAATTATATTATGCATTATATAGCTTAGTCGAATTTGATTAAAATCTGATCAATAATGCCGTATAATGCCTTTGGAAATGTAAGTAAAGTAAATAAGTAAGAAAAACATTGCTACAAGGGTATAGTATTATATTTTCGGCCGCCCAAAGAAAGCTGTTATTTCTTGTGAGCTTACATTTTCAGTATACTTAATAGTAAATATGAAATTAATTGAAAATATGTTTAATGAGAAAATAAAGTTATAATTGTAGTTTTCTGTAATTCCAAACTGATCAAACTAAGCTATCTTCATATATAATGCATATTATTATGCTGTCCCTATTGCAATGACGAAGAGTGTATAACTGAGGAGCCCTTAAGTAGGGTATTGCCAATTGGTTTTTAGTCGGTTTTGCAGTGCTGCCAACCCATTTGACGCTGGTTTTTGTGTCATTCAATGTCCCTTAGTCCCCCTGTCCGTCCATTTGTCAGTGTGGTCCTTGTCTTGTTGTTTTTGTCACCTAAATTACAAGTTTTTCATTTGTGGCTTTTTCAGTTGACGCCAAAATATTTTACACTTTGCAGAGAAACGACCTGGCGAACCGCAAGGTTGCCAAACAAGAAAAGAACCAAAATTGGTTTACAATAGTAATTCCTAAATGATGGGCAAGTGGCGACAAATGGAAGCACAGTGAAGATGTAATTGCATAACTTGCAAAATGTATAGAAGTTTGGAATTTCAAGTTTTATTCCTATTGCTAATTTTAATAGTCGGAAGGTGGCGTGGGAAGGAATTCAGAAAATTCATCAGAACTACCCTCTTAAAATATATATGAGACTATTTATATTGCAATGGAGATCTTAACACTTTAACTGTCTATACTATAATATTAATCAACATTCATTTATATCTGTCTGAAACTTATCTGACAGATTTTGCACAAGCTTTTAGGGAATTTTCTTCGACCTGCCAGTGTATCCTGTTTGCAATTTCAGTCAGCTGGTTTTTGGTGGGAGTTAATCAGACCATCAAATTTTAATGGAGAACTGTGCCGGAATATCATGTTGTGCATCTGAGCGGGTCATCTAAGCTGTAACTCAAAAGCATCACAAAGTAGGCAATCTCTCGAGCAAATACTTTCGACTAAACTTCCTTATAATCTGCAATTTAAGACTGCAAGCCGGCTTAAAAGCGATTCAGTTCGGACCCGGAATCTAGCCTCTTTCCCACTTGAATCGTACCAGTAGCCCAAAAAATAGCCGAGTCTAAGTCCGAACGTACAACTTTATCTCAAAAACTGTTCGGTTCCAGAAAAACAAAAACATTAGCGCACCGGATGACATTGATGCTTCTAAGGACATTTATTTAATTCAGCTTGGTCTATAAAGAATGCAACTTTGCTTTATCCTGAACCAGTTATATCATATTATCCCACAATACTTACTTTTTTCGAACGGCAAAGAAGATGATAATTAAATAAAATACATTTTATTTGGCTGCCATTTTATTCACAGTTTAAATAAAAAGTAAACTCACACTTGAATATCAATGGCTAAATACTAAGTTAGGTTGCACAGTTTTATAAACCAAAACTTTTTGATATACTAGCATAACAAAAAGCTGTCTAGAAACCACAACGTTTAAACTTTTACACATCAAAATAAAAACAACACAGAACAAACATATTTCTTAATATTCGCATAGTTCAAGTATTTTGCTTAATGTTTAGATCCTTCCATTCAAGTTTAGATGCCTTATGATTTATTTACAGTTGACTTAGGGTTAGGTGACGAATTTTCAGATTACACAACATTTTAAAAATGTTTGAAATATCGATTTATACAGTTAATGGGTATATAAGTATACTTTATATATATGAATGTACTCGTATATACTAGAATTATGGGGATGAGGGAGCAGCTTTCTGTCTATGACGCACAACAAATATTTGCTAAATGCCACACTTGGTGACCATTTTTACTAGTCGATTTACTATATGTATATATATATGATTTTTTAATTGTTGGGTGGTGGATCTGTGTGAGCCCAGAGATCTCCACTGACAGACCTATGGGTATACCAGGCCTCCCCTAAAGACAGGGTCATCATCTGCATACGATTTGAAGTCCATCTCTCGTGACTGCAACGGGCCAACTCATCACCGGGACTCCAAGGCCAGCTCATCTTTCTCGTAGATGGGTGGCAACCGCTTCTGAACAACTTGTTCCTGAGCCCAGCTGCAGCTGCTTTGGTGGATGTTGTGTGTAGTTCTGCTCGTCCTGCTTCGGATGCCGTTGTTGGCCTGAGCGACTGCCCAGCCCAAGTGCATGAGACCCATTAGCAGAAACAGTGTGAGTTGCTGATGCCAATTGAGTTTGGAGCACGACGGGGCAGCATCTGTGGGTGGAATGAAAGAGAGAAGCCATATTGAGAGCTGGTTGAGGTGGTTTCGGTGGTTTTGAATGTGGCTGTGGCAGTGGCAATGGCAGTGGCAGTGGCACCCGCTGGTGAAATTAATCTTTGAATTAATTGCTTGTAGCTTAGCGCAGAGCATTAATAAATCGTGGCGCACACAAAGCAAATAAAACAAACAACAATGGCTAATAAGGTACGTCCTGCCTCCTGCGTCCTTTTTTCACTAACTTTGATTTAATGCTCCTCCGTTTATCATTCTAATGGCGTGCGTGTAATGTATCCCAATCCCCAACGGTCTCCTTCGCATTTGTTTTAGTTGCTAAACAATCAGGCTAAGATTTGTATACCTAGTCCAGCAATGGCCACTGTGTGTGTTATGTATTATGTGTGTATCATTAAGATGCGGCCATTCTTATCTCCAGCTTGGGCTTTGGGTTAATTTTTAAACAAACGTTCAGCACTTTTGCAATGTTGCGCCTGACTAACGTGCGGCTGTTAATCAAATGAGATATTGATTGCCTACATTGAAACAAATGGGTAGGGTAGATTTGAGCCCTGTTAAACTGTTTAAGACCCAAAGGGAATTCTTACAAGAACAAATTATGTTTCGGGAAACGGAAATTCTGTGTAGGAAATGCAGGAAATTATTTGGAGCTAAGGTATCAATTAATTATAGCGCATTTAACCCGTAACAGCGTTAAGTAACTAGTACTAATAAAATTATATACTTTCTATATAATATAACTTTTACAAATAAACTAGAAGTCCCGACTTCTCATTAGATTAAAATGGATTTAAATTTTAGAATCTAAAACTTGCACTTAAATGCCACTCTGAATTTATATTTAGTTGTTATAGAATCTACACTGTTTTAAAACTTGGGTACAAGGGGAGAAATTATAGACAGAAACTAATTATACTGTTATTGTTATCAGAAGTATTAGGGCCCCATAGAAGAGATTTTAAATAAGAACGCACAAGAAAGGAAAGGAAATCATTTTTCGGCATTCAGTCCCAATGTTTGTAAAATAATATCCTTCTAAATATTTCAACCTTTTTCAAGAAAAAACCCATATTAATGAAATATACAACAATCCATTTTTAATTCCAATTAATAATTCTGATAAATGAATATTTTTGTAGTGTTTTTCAGATAAAACATTTTTAAGTCATTATCATTATCATGCTATCAATATTTCATATTCCATTACAGGTTGGCCTTTCCTATTTCAAATAATATACTCACCATTGTGCGTCAAGAAAAGCTCGTTGTGTTCATCAGCATCTCCAGGCTGATCGAATGGATACATATTCATGTCCGGGGAGCGTCCTGAGGCCAATATACGCGGACGGTCCTCCTCTATTAGTTTCTCGCTCTCCTGTGCATAGATATCGTGAATGCGGGCCGAGCATTTCAGCTGTCAAAGTATTTAATCACATTAAATCGAGCCCCTTAATAGGATGAGGTGAGCACACTTACCTTGAGGCGTCCTTTGATGAAGTGATGAGTCGTTACAACAAAATTAAGCTCTAGAACAGACGACTCAAGATGCTCAGCCAGGTGTCGTTGTATGTCGTAAACGCGCAAATAGTTGGGTGGCACCTGTGCAAATAAAAAATGTTTACTAAGGGTTGCATGCTTAAGCAAACGATTATACCGCACCTGTATGTCATTGATCCACCAGGTGAGATTAGCCGCAGGTTTTGAGTAATCCGACGAGCAGTTGCCATTGATAATGTCGCCAAGACGATAACGCGAATGAATTCCTGTTATAATAGGCCGCTGGGTGGGCAGCTCTGTGTAGGGTGGACCGGAATGATATTCAATATATGTAGTACAGCAAGGAAACTGCAATTTGTCACACTTACCCACAACCTCCATATCAGCAGTTACAATGGATGTGTCGAAAGTGGGCGCATCTGCGGAAACTTCACAGGCAAATTTTCCAGATATCGAGGTCGGTACATTTCGCAACAGCACATGACTGGCATTCGATTGCGTGGTCTGTGAAGAGAAATTTTAGTTATCGGTCGGGTATACCCTTTGGATTAAAAGTACAAAAAAGTGGTTAAATAAATGGCCACCTGACTTAGTTGAACCAGTCGATGATGATTTGAAAAATTGCTGAGTCTTTGATGAAAATTGAAGCTGAATAGGTAGGAAAATAATTGTTTGGTTTTTTATACCATATCAGAGGGTATTATAATTTTGTCTCGAAATGTGTAATGGTCAGAGAGAGACTTTTCCGACCCAACAAAGTGTATATATTCTGAATCAGCATGAGTAGCCGAGTTGATATAGCGATGTCCATCTGTCCGTCTGTTTCTAAGCGAACTAGTCTCAGTTTTAAAGCTATCGTAATTAAACTTGGCACAGACCCTTCTTTTTGCTGCAGGCAGTACATATGTCGGAACCGGCCGGATCGGTCTACTATAACATATAGCTACCATAGGAATGATGTGTCGACAAATATGTTTTTGTATGAAAAACTTTTATGTTTATAAAGGGATCCTTACCAAACAGGTATCCTTTAAAAAGAATCCCTAAAGAGTTTATACAATCTGACCAAACTTGGTCAAAATCGAACCACTATATCGCTATATCAAACTTTTTGTTTATACAAATAATTTATCCAAGCTAAGTGAGACTTTTATTATACTTCAAATAGTTTCCTTTAATTTTATCAAAATAAAAGCAATCTAAGAAAAATTAAGTATTGTATAAAAATTAATTTCTGCTTGTTTTATATTTATTAAAGTATATCTTTGAATCAATAAACTAGACCTATTGATTTTCTTCATGTTTCTTATAAAAAAGTTCTTGTGAATATATGTATGTATAATAATAACAGAAAAAATAAATATTAAAAAAAAACAACAAAAATTCTAATTAATTAATCCTAAAAAAGTCTTACGAACTACATTTAGATTCTTTATATTTATATATTGAAATTTAAACCGGGATTAGAGAGCAACAAATGCAACCTTTAACTAAATAATATCAATATGCTCGACTTTTCTAAGCATTACTCTAATGTGGTATTTATCTTGTACTTCACCACAGATAAAATAAAAGATTGAGTTAAAAGTTATTGCAATTTTTTCTGTGGGGTGAAGTTTTAAAGAAACCGACTCACCAAATATGTACACACGCAAAACTAAATGGGGTACAAATTGTCTGAAAACTATGAAAACTGTTTATCTTTGAATTGGAAGACTTTTCCAAACACCTGTACCTGGCTTATAAACATTACTTATTGTTTTCAATCATTGTTTGGTTAATTAATTTGTTTATAAACTCCATGGTTGGCTTGTCAGGAAAATCTAATCTATTGTGATCATGAGAAAGAAAAACGAATTCGACTTTAAGTTATAAAGAGTAATAAAAACTTGCCTAAGGAAAGAATTGATTATTGAACGAATTGAATATTTCCCTATAAGTTAAGTAACTAATTACTTCACCAAACATTTTAATATCAAACATAAATTGGCATTAAATTGATCCATTAATATGAATACATTCAATATAGTACTTAAAATCCAGAAAACTGAATGTGAAATTGCCATTATGTTAATATTTTTTGAAAAGCTAACTGTTATTTACAATGGAAATTCATAAGTAAATATATACTTTGGAGCTGATAAACATAAATTACGATTACACGTCCAGAGCTATTGTATAATGCATGTGCTTATATAAGATATTTATGCCGTGTTGCAACAGCTTGAACACAATATTGCGGTATATCGCATTTTATTTTCGCAATGTCAGCAAAAGTCAACAATGAAACGCACAGGAAAATGTCCTGGCGGGACATGTGTGTAACAACTGCAACAGCAAGTGAAAAGTCAAAAATGTTAATTAAAACTTTTTAACATGCAGAAAACAAACATCAATACACACACACGCACACACACACACACACACACACACACACACACACACAACGAGAGCGACTCAGGAAAACACTCGGATGGAACTGAAAGCCCAGTCAAACTGTTTACAGTATTCGCTGCTTTCAATGTTGTTGTTGTTGCCGTTAATACAACCAGCAACAACAATAACAACAATTTGCAGTGTAATTTACAACAATTTACATTGGCAGCTCTTTCAGTTTTAATCATCATCTCCAATATCATCATCATCATCGTCATCATCATGAGACGCCAGACTCACCTCCACATCAATTTCGTTCGTTTTTGTAAATATCTTCCAGGCCGGGTTCTCCTTGGGCGTATAGCGATAGAACTCCCTGCGGCCCCGGTACCACTTTACCGCATAGAGCGTGTCGTTCTCGATGTCATAATTGCAGATTAAGAGCGCATTATCGCCGCGTTTAACGGCTGCGGGAATGCGAACGTTAACATTGCGCAGCCCAACAGCCAGCTCTGTAAAACAGGAAAGAGAGAAGAGACTCGGTTAGTTGAAGTGAGAATGGGAGGGGGAATGGGAATTGTCGAGGTGTAGTTGTGTT
Source organism: Hirtodrosophila histrioides (assembly GCA_037075165.1). NCBI lineage: Eukaryota > Metazoa > Arthropoda > Insecta > Diptera > Drosophilidae > Hirtodrosophila > Hirtodrosophila histrioides. Next base: position 122,501 of record JBAMCL010000581.1, on the reverse strand, counting down.
GCTCAGTGCCGTTGCAAGTTAAGCAACCCGTGAGCACTGTCACAGGGGATTAAATATGACAAGTTATTGTAGCTTAATTATGATACCAGGCGGCTTACATTGGATTTTTGTGCATGCAAATTCTGGGCGTAGCGTGGGACACGCTTCGTTGCGATACGTGGGTACAAACTTATGATAATCTGAATTTAAGTTATAAGGCACCCAGTTTAGAATTAACAGGCTGTTCTTTGTTGTTTTCCACATATTCACTCTGTAATGTGACTATGGTAAGGCTAAAGTGAAATTTAGAATGGGGTATCTTGACAGTTAAGTATATCATTATTAGGTAGAAAATATTTCATTTTTCTTACTAAGTTATCCCTCGCTTTTTTTAAAAAACTGTTAAAAATCTTAGAAGAACTCACTGAAATTAAAAAACAAAGATCCAAAGAGAAAACGCACCGAATCAAAAGAAAAAGTAGGTCACAGATCGTCACGACCATGAATAAAGAAACAAAACGTACTACCGAAAAAACTTCCACATACTTATATATATGTATGTAAAAATGTATGTATTAGAGATGAGCGACATTGTTATTTTCAGATATCAGTGACTGCGGCTATGTTTTATTTATTAAGGTTGTACCGAATCGTTCAGACTTAGTTCGATTGAACTAATCTTCAAACTGAACGACTGAACTAAATCCCTGATTGTAGTTCATTCTAGTCATTCGAGTCATTTGAGTCCCATTCTCGTTCAGTTGCTTATCGTTCATTCTAGTCATTTGAGTCCCATTCTAGTTCAACTGTTATACATGTGTATATACATAAGAAAATGAGCTTTCAATAAAATCTCTTGGATCATAAGAATTTGAAATGGTAACTGTTAAATATACATAAATAAGAAAATGAATACGAATGTAATGAAATATTATATATTACTTTTTAACAAAATACAGAATTAGTTATAAAAATTTAAATATTAGATAAAACTATTTTGTACATTCAAAACAATGGGACGAAATGCGACTAAATGATCGACTGAACGATTTTGGGATTCAAATCAGTTGAACGAGAATGAAACTCAAATGACTAGAATGAACGATAAGCAACTGAACGAGAATGGGACTCAAATGAAAGATTAGTTCGTTCAGTGAAAAATGAATTACTGAACTAAATCAGTGAATTGAACTAGAAAGTGCAACTCTATTATTTATAAAATCTTTCTGTTTCCTAATTTTATTATATACATAGCTTACACATTTAAGTAACAAAATTTAAATACATATATGTCACAGTAACAGTGGGCAACATTGGAACTGTGACTCTCGATATTTATTGTGTGTGTCACATAATCTGTCAGTCACAGTGACTCAGTCACAGATACCATATTGCTCATTTCTAGTCTACGAATATATATTTACGAGTACATACACCTGTGCACACATACACACATATCTCAATCGCAGGGGTATGAGAGAGATAGAAGCAACATAAAAACAAAATGTAGCCCCATGCGGCCCGATCGAGGCCGCTGCCCTTGCGGCCCTGCGCGCCTGGCCGAATTTATAAAAAGCTTCCTAGTAAAATTAAAAATCGAAAGTGATGTTCGTTTGGACTCTTGCGAGTGCCTATCATAAATCATAAAGCCCCCCAACTACATAGGAAATTGCGTTGCTGCTGGTGAGCAGGGCTACAGGAATTTGTGTTAAGTGCTATTTATGTAAGCAGTAGATTAGTGAAGCAGGGTTATTCAACTCGTTGGAACAACACATTTGTTAAGAGGGCCCTAATTGAGTCTGCTCGACTATGAAATACCTTGTAGCAAGTTCTAGGGAAAACTAATAACAGTTGTAACAACAATTGGAGGAAAATAAATCTAATAAAGATATTCGATTTAATATATGTAGGTGTATACATGATAATATATATATATATATATATATATTTATGTACATATATTAATCTGTTTCTATAGCATGTAAATTAGGAGCCTACACTGAGAAAAATTCGTGCTAAAATCAAGGTACCATAAATAATTATTTTTGATCTTGAAAGGTTTTTTTGATAATCAGTATAATACTTGGTTATTATTCCGAACAAAATTAGGAGATAAACAGGTTCATAAAAAAGTACAACTAGAAAGTAATAAAAAAAAAACTATTTAGTTCTACAGGGTATACGAAAATGATGATATGCGATACACAATACATATCAAGAATGATATGAGATCAAAAACAGTATTAAGAATTTGCTTTATGAAATTTAAATGAAAACCATTTATACATGCTTGGAACATATGTTTGCATATGAAATATCGGAAACTTTGGCAATTTTCAGGGAACTTGAGAAACTTTTTGATTTTGTAAACAATTTTTGAAATAAAATATTTAGATGAAAATTACATGAGAGTTCTAAAGTCCAGTTTAAAGTTAAGTTAAAATTAAAAGTGGAAAGCTTAGAAGAATATTGTATTGATTGGACCTACATTTAAAGTAAATGTGTAGGTACAGGTACCGACTGTGTTTATTTATTGGACCAGTAAAGATTAACATTCAAAACATATTGCTGGTAGCACAGAAACCGGTTGTTGTTGTTGTTGTTGGTGCTGTTGCTGGGCTGGTAAAACAATTGCTTACCAGAGTCTGCCGGATTGTCCCCAAGTGGGGACTGCGACCGTAGTCGCTCGTCGCGGGTCTGTCAGCTCATTTCTGGTTAACCTTGAATGCTAATTGTTGTTTCACGTTGATTTTTATGGCACTCGCGAGCTCTGTACACAGTTTGTTTTTGTTTTTGGTTTTGTTGGATTCATATCAACATAAAAATTGTATGCTGCCCCCAGACGGTGCCGCCTCGACGTCGCTGAGCGCCGGTTCAAAATAGTACGAAAAAACTAATCACATACGCCGTGTCGAACGCCGGGCTAGTCTAGCCGGGCGGATACACCCAATGGGCCACACAATTTGCGTAAACAAAAACTATTTGTTTTGCCGAAAACGAGAAAACCATTTGCCGGCGCAACGGACTAGCGAGAGCATATCGTATTTATTAAGGTTCCTAGAGCCCCGACCAGCTCAACTATTTAGAAACCGTTGCTGTTCTATTTTAGCCAGGCCAACAGAAGGTTTACCAAGTGCTCAAAGCGCTGCTAGTTTTGTAGTTTATTTAAGTTAAAAGGAAACCTTGAATCGCTCACTGATCGGACTGGAAAACCTTGGAAAACCAAAAGCGAACAACAATGATCGTCGGAATACTGAACACACAGATGTACATACAATCACACAATACGTACATATGTATATGAGGTATGAATATAACTGACATATGTATGAAGGGACGTACATACATAGGTGGAATCACAAAACGGAGTTGAGATGAACATAATTAACTGTCCTTACACTAACTGAAAATTGTGATTTGCATATAGGCATTTTTTTAAAATCTAATATAGAAATATCAAAATTTATTGAAAGCGCTAAGAAGTAACATACAATGTACAAGCATACATATTATACATATGTACATACATACATATGTCTATGTGTATATAAACTATGTATGTACATATCAAATATGGTATAAGAAATCTTGCCAGGAACAACGTTCTATTCAATCTATGGTAGCAAAGCACACCCCCAAAAATATTCTGTGAAGCAACTTAAAAGGCGAAAAACATTTTATGCTGCTGCTCTTCCCGTCAACTGTTAAAGTTTTCAACACAAGCCCAAAGTGAAGCAACAACAACAAACGAGGTCAGCAAGCGACGCACAACAAACTGTGGAGTCGAGTGTCGGACAGCAGCGTATTATGCTTGCCTGTTACTTTGTGCCTGTATATTATCGATCATGTTTTAAAAGCGAAAGTGAAGACGACGGCAGTCGACGCGACAGACAAAAAACGTCAACTCGTTGGTGGTTGGAAGTTGTCGCTGATGGAGAGGGGCAGCGCTAGGGGCATTGGCATAGCAACCAGCAAAAAACGTGTATGATAATTGTACGCACGACTGGCCCTCAATTTGTTGTCGTTATTAAAGCTTAAAGTTTTCATGCGCCTCTGTCTCTGCTGTGTTTCCTGCTCGCCTGCTCCGTAAACAAAGCAAGCTATCGATTTCTACATAAAAAACGAAAGTGATGGCCACTGTCGTACGTATGTACGTACATATGCACTTCATACGGCGGCCCTGAGGAACAGGGCTGAGGCCCTGGCCTGCTGATTAACCCAATTCGGGCGAGGGCAAACGTTGCATTGACCCCGGCCCAAGGTTCAATGCGCCATGGCACAGCAAGCTGAAGCAAGCAAGGTGAATGCCCCTCAACAATGTCACGTTCAGGGACCGCCCCTGACCCAGCGCCAATGATCGCAGAAACGCCTCGCGACGATTGAAAGAAAAATCAGACGCCTGTTGCATGTATCAGGCGCGCAGCCGCTTTGAACAGCTGCCAACCTACAAAGTTACAAAGAGAAGAAGAGCACAAGCATTTACAGTTGCTTTTTCGGCGGGTCAATGAACTGCACGCTTGAAATTTTTGAAGATCGTTGACCGCACCACACAACACAAAGTGAGTGTGAGTGGCGACGAACAATGCCAACGTCAGCAGCGAGTGCGCATGAGAGAAAACAAGCAGTGAGAATGGGAGGGCTGCGAGAGAGTAAACGATGACGATTGGTTGACATTTTAACGCTAGAAAGGCGGACAGACTTGTTAATGATAGCGGAATGAAATGTTGTATCTTTTGATTGTAGTTTAAAATTTGATGAATTCAGCTAGTATAAAGAGAATAATGCTAATTGTTCTTAATTTATAAACAAATGGAATTTGATTAGATTGTACGAAATAATAAACAATAATATGATTTTCTATTATTTTACGGTACCTAACATTTATCAAACTACTGCATTTCTAGTGTTAATTTAACAATACGAAGCGGGCTACCCTATAGAGGCGACCGTATACCAAGTAACCATCCAACTTAATATAATTTTTCTTTTTTACCCGCTATAAAACATTATTTTTTTGTTTAATACGAAATCATAAACTTTTTGTACCAAGCGCACAGCAAACGCTTGAAAGTCGTTTCTTCAATGCATTTCACTCGCTCCACAACTTGGGCTCCGAGTGGAAAAAGGGGGAGGCAGGCGTAAGGCCCACGCGAGGTTGTCTGATAAGCGGGGCGCTGACACACAGCCAGCTGGCACGCAGCTGGGCTGGGTCTCTACAACCTAACGATATGGGGTAATATGTGTTTGCTCTATTGTAAGAATAGTGCACATTCTATAGAGTTCAATGTGTAGCACGTTTAGAACTTAGAATAATGCATAGACTCGGAAAAAGCTAAAACCACTTTGTATTGTGTATCGGTTTTCATATGTATATGGTAAATATGTACATACATATATAAGAAAATTGATCTTCAGCATGATTCGAGTACAGGAATTGCATGATGTTACAAAAAGTAAGTACATCGAAAGCTACAATACTTTCGATTTCGTAAAGTTTTCTGTGGGCGAATTCCACGGGGAGCATTTATCCAAATTCCCAGGCGAGCAGTTTTGAAGTGGACGTGTTTTTATCTGTCTCGGCTGGCGAGCTGCTTATTTTATTTTTTTTTGGATAAACGTGATTTTTTATGTGTAGTATTTGAACTTTGTATCTACAAATGTGGGAACACTTAAAAAAATTTAAGAACTCAACTAAAGTAGAACATGTGGTAGGTAAAATAAAAAGTGGATTACAGCTTAGGATGTTAAAGTTTTCCATTTTTGTAAGGATTTCAATTGGACTGGCTTGCTTTTATTTTTATGAATCCTCTCAGATATAAACATTACTACATACTATTACATATTTTGACAGATAAGTTTAATTTCGTTTGTAGCAGGTCTATCAATTCGGATAGAAACTTTCAACTTTTTCAGTGTATCCCGCCTTTTTTAAACAAATGCGTCCAAAGCTCAGCGAAGAATTTGAAATCAACGAATAAACAAATTAACCCAGCACAACAAAGAGATAAAAATGTGTGTGTGTGTCTGCCAGATGGGTACACACACATGTATAAATTAATATATGTACATACATATATGAGAGTATGTGCATACCAACGATTGGGCCAACTACGGAATTATCAGTGAGTGGTCGCTTTTGTCGCGGCCGAGACTTGTTGCTTTCGAAAGCTGTACGCCTATTCGAATTAGTACAAAATAATACCGTATTTCCTAGAGTTTTACGGATATACCGTTACGGCGTAGCAGCATAGAAACAACGCTATGCTGAGGGCATATGTACGACAAACAGACAGAGTAAAAGAGAGCGTCCGAGCAAAGAGAAAGAGAGGGAAAAATGTGCTTTCGAGACTCGCTCGCTTTTGTTGAGCGTTCATTTCTGTGGCCCGGGAAGCGAATTATGGAAAACAAGAAGACGCAGCTATTATAACCAAAGATATCGGCGAAAGTATCAAAACAAATAAACAGTGTTTTTTATTTTCCCTGGTTTGTTGGCCAGAGCTGAGGCGCTCTTTATAAATATTTTTATTTTGTTTATAAAATTTAACAGCAGAGAGCGTAAAAAAGTTTAAAACATTTTAAATAGTTTGCTAATTGAACAGGCGATCAGCAATCGCAGACGACGCACACGTCATTGCCCAACCAATTCGGTTTTTTATACCCTTTTAGAAAGTTTACTAATTTTGTTACAAAATGTGCAACGCGTAAAGATACACTTGCGAGTCGGATACATAGTCGATAATGTCACGTTTTACAGTTGGAGTCTCATAGGTTAGAGGTAATTCTGATCAAATTTAGAAGAGATGTTTTCTCTTGCTGCAGGCATTACATACTAGTATCATTAACTAATGAAACTACTGTATTCAGTAATTAATGCTAGTATGTAGTACAGTTCCTGCATAGAAGTGGCAGGATTGAATTTTATGTCGAACAGTAAATATTTCTTTAAGAAATCTTACTAAATTTCAACAAACTAGGACTTTTATATGGCTGTGTTAGACTGTTATGCATGTTATCTTATAGCCTGAATAGAGGAGATCGGTCTGATATTAAATTCTTATATTTTTATTGTTTATACATTTAAGAACGCCAGAGGGAATTATGTTGCTTTTGACATTGCTTTGCTCATTGATAAATTATTGTATAATTTTATTATATATGAGAGAGGGTATTAAGTCTTCGGCATCGCTGTTCTTGATTGTTTGTTGTTTTTTTCGGTAAAAGTGACGCGCTGGCATCAACGCGTCGGCGGCGCTCGTTGAGCAGCTGATAAGCAACGGCAACGATCGAAGCGTTTTCTGACTCACGGAACAACTTAAGTGGGTCAACGGCGGGCGGAGAAGAGAGGGATAGCCACACTGGTGATGTGAGCAGTTCAGCATTAAGATAAAAGCACGAGTAATTCATCGTCACCACGAGATTTGTTTTCAGGAAAATGTGTTTGGTGATGTATGTATGTATGTATATGTCTTACATCCATGTACATATGTTTAATCTAAACATACACATCATACTAAAAGTCCCTCCCCTCCCCCCCCCCCCCCCCCCCCCGGGCCCCCCCCCCTTTTCAGAATAGAGAATGCCCCACCATTTCGGTTGAGAGGGGGGGGGGGGAGCTGAGAAGAACACGCCCCCTACCACCCTCCCCCATTGCTCCTTTTGTGCTCGTCATCCCCGGCCCCCGGCCTTCACCACCACCCCCTTTTACCCTTTTATGGGCCGGAGTAAAAATGGGAATCCCGATCCCATTCTACATATATACTCTAAAAGAAAAAAAAATCTCGATCTTGATTAATTTAATCAGAAATCAAACTTATTTATGCCCACACATAAATCCATGTATACGAGTACATTTTGTGTACTTGGAAAGATTGTCTCGAGGGGCTATGGAGAATGTACCTTTTCTCAAATATATTGTACTTAAGGCAATTAAAAATCAATAAACTAATGGGAGCAGAGTTGAGAGTAGTAGGTAGGTAGCCCCATATGTATTGGAGTTTAGTTTATACAAGAACTTGCCCGACTATGCCAACCTCAGGGTGATTTATAATTTGTAAATAAATTAGAAAGTATGTCGATTCTAAAAAATAAAATGATTCATTTTTATTTTGCTATAATATGTGTATGTGCGTATGACACTAATTTGTAATCTAACTATAATAATATCAGTATACGAGTATATAATTCATACAATGCATCTATTTTTATGCATTCATTCTAAGGCAAATAGTATATTAAGTCTGTGTTACGTGGTCCGAGTTTCTTAAATATCCAAGGCATTATATGACTCACATTTACAAAAAGGCCAGTTGTAATGTGGCCGCGGTTTATAACACCAATGGTAATACCAACTTGAGTGTATCGATCCGGGGCTCCCTTCATGGGACAGAAGAGAGGTGCGCCACTGTTGACCATGGTGGAATTGAGTTCATTCGTATAAGCGGCGCATATGAAACTCTGATCCAGACCGTGAGTATTTCCGAGATATGGGCTAGGCAAACGTTGGACGCACTCCTCGCGAGACTGGATGATAAAATCATTCTTCCAAGGTTTGTTAACCTTCGACGGATACCAAGCAGTTGTTTTGCAGACGCTGAAGTCAAAAACTGTTCCTGGACTGGGCAGACAGATCGTTTTAATATTGGGCTGTAGGCTAAAACCCATTCGCAGAATGACCAGTGCAATATCATTGTGAATCCCGTCAAACTCTTCGTGTTTGAGAATTGTCGCAATAGAACGGTTAAGTTGCGGATAGGCTTCTTCCTTGCTGTTTAAATCCCATTCACCAGCCACAATGTGTAGCTTTTCCGATCTTTTCTGATTGAATAAGCTTGCTGTTGTTAGTACAATGTCTGGAGCAATCAATGAACCAGCACCAACAAAGGAGCCAGTATCTTCAATAATTCGCACTATCCAAGGAAACTCAGCAAAGTGCGTTTCATGCGTATCTATCTTCTTGGTGATCACATCGAGGTCATTGGGATTTTCAAAGCCACAGCCAGGGTACACAAGGGGCTCAATAGTCTGCGAAATTTATGTAAAAATGTTTATCACTTGTGCAAACTAAGGTAGAAACAATATATGTATGTATCTGAAGTACCTCATCAGACTGCTGAAATGCCAAAAAAACGTCAAATTGTTCAGCCTCTCGCCTAGCTTTGTCTGTCGGGTCATTTGGTGAAGATTTGTCGCTCGAGTCTGTGGGATTGGGTTCGGAACTCACTTCCTGGTTGGGACCATTCAACTGTCCACTCGATGCACTGTTTGTGTTCGCATTTATTAGATTATCGAACTTTTCGATCGGCTCATTGCTTTCAATTACCGCAACTTTTTTAGTATCATTAGGCATTAAGTCGAAAATATCATAATCTTCTTCTGAACTTATTTCGGATGACATGCAGTTGACAAGTATTACCAACGCAATGATGTACACTATTCTTATCATTTTCTTATTATGAGTTGTGTAGTATTTGTTTGAGAACTATTTCGACTTATTTCCTCACGATCCGACGTACTTTATACTTAACAGTCTAAAATCGTACTAAAAGTTTTTCATTTCATTGGTACACGATGCATACATGTATAGCAGTTATATTTACACACTAATATACCAGCATACATATAGAATCGGTGTATTTCATCCACTATAAAAATGTATTCATAATCAAGAATGAATGCTCTAGGCGAGTATAGCCGACTACGAGACTCCCTGTACCTGCAGGTCTAAAACTTCCACACATATTCGTACACTCGCGCATACACACACAAATTCGCACACACACAAGCAAAAGTGCACTGTAGTGCTGCGAGGCATATTAGGTGAAGGCTGCACTGCTGCTTGCCCTGCACTGAATCTTGCTTGTTGAATTAGTTCCATTTTTATTATCCGATTGACATTCCACATCGACTCGGCTATTAATACTTACCAAGAATACATATACATTATAGGGTCGGAGGTGTCTGCTTCTGACTGTTACATACATTTGGACAAATTTAATACCCCCATTTCAACCATTTTAAGGGTTTAGGGTGTAAAATCCCAGATAAAGTATATATACTTATACTTATATATGCCTGGAATATAATAAATGTATTAATATAACTGCGATCTACATTCATTATTACTCCCTGTATCCGTAAAGTCGGTAAAACGGGGGTATTAAATCTGCGTAAGTGTATGTAACAGGGAGAGGTTCAATATCGGATCATCACTATGGCTGGCATAGGACAATTAAACATTATTTTAGGAAACATTTTTATTTATAGTTATCAATTTACATCCAAACTCAACAATTGAGAATTTTATTATACTCCATATTCCTATAATCCTTATCAAAATTGGACCACATTATTATAAATATAGGTCCCATAGGAATAATCAGATGAAAATTGAGTTTTTGTATAAAAAACATTGCTGCAAAGGTATATTGGTTCGGCACGACGAAGATAACCGTTTGTATACTCTGTGCCCGAAAGGAAATAGAGTATATCAAGTTTGCGAAATGTCCGTCTGTCCACACCCTTAAAACTAGAGCAACAAAATTTGGTACACATGTTGGTGTATACCCTCAATTTATGAAGTGTCTAGATATATAAGATAAATTATATAGGACTGGGAACAGAGTATTCTGCAGTCGGGTGTGTCCGACTGCAACGTTCTTACTTGTTTTGTTTGTTTTGAATAATTTTTAAACCCGGAGTAAATTTGAGACAATTATGATTAAGTCTTGCACTTTTGTTTGCTTAAGACCAGAAAAATGTTTATATTTATCTACACATGCTGATAATTTCAAGAGGGTGCTGGTATGACGACAATTAGCCGTACTATCGTACCGTATCTCTATTCTTACTAAGTTTAAGAACTTTATTTATAAATATTGTCGCTCAGTTGATTAGCTCAAAAGGCTTTTATGCTTTTGCCTTTGATCAACTTTTAAAACTGGTCAGACATAAGATTCAGTTGTGAGCTCAGCTGGCAGGATGTCAACGAAGTTGAACTGCAGTTCCTGTTTCCACCAGCTGCCATCTACGTTGTTGGCAACGCTTGAGGGCCATTTGACACCACATCAGCTGTGTGGATGCTCTTCCGTTTGGTTGGCTGGTCCGGCCGGTTGCCTGTTGCACTTTTGCACATAATCATGTCATATAAAGCGGACGACAGGGCAGGATATGAACAAGAAGAAGAGTGGTAGCCTCCATTTTCTTTACGGGCTTTGGCCAGGTGACATGTGTCGCTTAACTTTAGATGGCTGCAGGGCCTCGGACTTGCTTCCTTTTGGCCTTTTTTGCACTTTTCACTTTGGTTTTATGTTGTGTGTTGTATGTTGTGTTGCGGGCTGACATTTTGTGCTGCTGCTACTGTTGCCTGTCTCGTACATTTTGCAACGGATATGAGAGACGACGACGACGACAACGACAACGAGAACGAGAACGAGGATGTCGAGCGGTGGCACCTGGACACGATGGGTGTTAAAATAACAGGCAGCGAACATATTGACTTTTAAAATAAGCATTATGGCGGTAAATTTTTATGAAACCTTCGCCTGTCAGGGCCATTTCCCCAGGTTGCCAGTTTACCAGTTTGCCAGTTTACCAGTTTGCCAGCTTGCCGGGCATGGAGCGACGTTTGGCTCGTTGTCAGACAGCTGAGTGATTTATATGTATTGTTTAATATTATTATGGCTGCCAGGTTGCAGGTAGCAGGTGGAAGACGGCTGCTGGCTGGTGGCAGCAACAGTGGCCGCTTTTCACCCATTGCAATCGTTCAGGCTCGTTCCGCCCGCCGGCTGTGCAAAATGCGAAAAATTGAGCACATTACAAGCAGCACAGGATATGTACCGTCTCCATGTCCTTGTCCATGTTCCTTGTTCCGTGTCCATGTCCATGTGGTTGGCAATAATTGTTAAAGTGTGCGGTCTGTGAACGATGCGAATGATGAAGTGATGTCCCAGGCAAAGAGGCCAGTTTCAGGCAGGCAACTTCTGAGTGGCCATTGAGAAAGTTTTGTTTATATTGCAGCTGAAAGGATTCTCTTGAGTTTTCAGCACGGAAACCATATTGTATGGTGGAATTTTTAATTATGATGCTTTGAGTGCTGAGACACCGTGCTGTAAGTCCCAAATGAGTTTAAAAAAAATCACGAGATACTATTGCAAAAGACAACGAATATGTATGATACTGAAGGTTGGGTGAGGATCTTTGATGTATTCATATTAAATGTGAATGAGACTGCAAAACAGATAATTGCTCAAAATTTTAATCCACAGAAAGTAGCCGATATTTATAATTGCTTTAAGAATATATGTAAATACTATGTGGTATATTCATTTAATTTAAGAGGAAATTAGATTTTAGTGAATAAAAATTATTTTTGTAACCTTGTTCTGTTTGAAAAATTGACTACAAGTACAATATTTCTTTAAAGATGATCAATTTGTAAATTGTTTATTTAAATCTAAATAATGCCTAAGCAATTCATTATACAGTATTATATAGGTGTTTCTTATCAAAATATGTCGCCCTTCAAGAAAGGCAGAAAGTTATTAAATTTGTTTACCATGCTCTTAAGCCTGTTTAAAACCGAAGACAGAAATAAATTCAAGTGCAGACAAAGTGTCTCATCTAACATTCAAAAGCTCATTTAATATTTAGGCGACAAGTAAAGCTCTAACCTTTGACACAATCCTTAACCACTTTTCGTTTCCTCAAGCTATCTGAATCACTTTCCACTAATTATGTCGAAGCCACTTACTTTGCTCAATAAATCTATATAATTAAAAAATAGCAACAAAGCTGACATTTTAAATGCTACCTTAATTAAATTTTCAATCCAGAGGCAAATTTGCGATTGTTGTCATTGGCGTTTATGTATGTCAATTTCGTAATTTTTTTTATTTTACTATGTATATGTATATATTTTTTGCAATTAATCAGGCAACAAATTCGCGCCGGCAGCGACGTCTATAAGGACATTGAAGCCTTTGATGCTGTGCAGTGAATTCATTTTAACTGTTGTATTATAATAATGCGAGCAAAGAGCAAATTAATATTCAATTAAATCGTCAGCTGAGTGAGAAGGAAATTGCGTTAATAAAAAGTTTATTAAAATAATGCATTAAATATACAAATAATACAAAATATGCACATTTATAAGTACACAAATGTGTGTACACATATGCATATGTATATGTATATGCATATATGTACATATGTATATAAATGTGCAAGGGTATATAGTATGCATAATAATTAATTTCGATTTGAGCTCCTGCGGCTTGTGTTTGGCCACGCCCTCGACAGCCTCCAACCAGCTTGATTGATGGCATTTTAAATGTATTTGCTGTTGTTGTTGTTGTTGTTGCCACAGCGATGTGTCTCGAGCCCCCTGGCATATATTCAATATCGGCCTAAGAGTATGCAGGGTTTTTTTTAATACGTATGACAAAAAATAACAGTTTTGTAATGTTCCTAGAGATGGATGATATTGTTTTCTGTAGTCGCAGTGGCGACTGTCACTGCTATATTTAAATATCACAAATATCTGGAACTGTGACAAACTCTATATAAAATAAACAAAACAAGATGGTCCAACTATGTTTAGCTAAATACACTTACAGAGTGTGTTTTCATACATAGCTTATTTATTGACCGCTTCTATCTTTATAGTGATCAAATTTCATTAGATGTTATTTATTCTAACCCCTACAAGGGTATAAAATGCAGTTTTCAATTTGGAATAGATATTTATTTCTAGTTTCTCGAACTTATGATTTTCCAAATAACATTGATGTAATCATGATCTCGTAACTTTTGACCAGCGATCGCAAATATCCATTCGCGTAACTTCGATGAATCAAAACAGATAATTTTTCTTTGCAAAAGGCTAAGGTCAGCGAACATAAATTACTTTGCGAATGTTGATAATAATCGTGATCTGTTTGCCTAAATATTAAACAAATTTAGCGTGTATTTCTGTGCGTAGTTTTCTATTTCTTCAAACATGCAGCACTTTCCAGTGAATATTCTCCAACACTAAACATCGTTATTTGGCCTGTGACTGTTAACATCGATAATTTTAAGGTTAATCTTATGATTAGATGCTGTTTATTTTAACTGTAGTCGTGACTGTTAATGAAGAACTGTGACAATTAACATCACGACTGTGATCTGACAGTCACCGTTTCGTGTGACTGTGACTGCGAACCTGTTACTCTCAATATTCGTTTAAAGCGTGATATGACAAATGTCAGTCACAGCGACTCTGTCACAGTTACGCCAATAACGCTCATTTCTATTTGCTGTCAATGTATCTTGCTTTAATCTGTACTTGTAATAATGGGGATCTCCCTCTGTTAAAAACGCAAAAACGTTTTTTTAAACTTGTGTGCAGAGGTGCTCGGTGAGCTATCTTAATTACCATTTGAAAGGGTGTCGTTTTACCGTGTTAGGGAGCACATTTTTTCACTATACTAGTACTTTAAGGCTTAGCAGTCGATTTCCGTAAATACAAATTAATATTAAATGTCATTTCATCCGAGTCATTTAGTGATTTACTGTAACCAAAACGAACTAATGGCGATCATATTGAGTGGAGATATTGTTATCGATTGTAACGCACTGTTGCACTCGTAATCATTTGTCTGTTTTATGGTTATTGCCGCTAGGGGGCGCTGCAGGTTTCCCACAGACAAAACTCACCTAAGCTGTAATACAAATTAGCACCAAGCAGCTCAGCAGTAGGATGCTCAGAGAAATAAAGTAATTTAACCAAAAGCTACACGAACGATAATGGTGAGTATCTCAGGCAGAGTTCATTAGCTATGCGGAGGCGGTAATCTAATCATCAAGCTCAAATTGAAGCATTTTAATAATTCAACAAACACAATACACAATTTGTGGCACAAACAAGGCCCAGGAAGGGGACAACACCATTAAAATGAGGTGTAATTGAGACGCTGTGGTTGAAAATTTGCGGGTTTTGTGTGGCGTTAATTAGATATAATAGCGAGCAAAGGCAAAGAGAGGTGAGTGAGGAAAGAAAATTACTCAAAGTGCTAGTCAAATAACTCAAAACACTTCTCATAATAGGCGTAGGCTTAGAGCTTAGTGTTATTGATTGCTGACACTGCTCATATATCAAAACTCCTAGTTGAATGTCGAACTCTTTTGAAATTATATACCTGAAATGAAATTTAAGTATCAAAGAAAACACAAGCCGCTCAAATCAATTAAACGCATTGCAGGACTAATAGTTCGTGGTGAGTGACGATAAAGAAAATTAAACTAGTAGACGGCAACCCTCCTCATATCCTACCTTACAGCACTGGTGAAGTCACTATTCTATCTGGGCACTCCTCCCCTCTGTCCGGCACACCAACTGTCCTTGCTGAGCAGCACTCATCCTCAATATATTGGGTACTGTTCACATTGCAATCTGTGTCCGATATGCTGGGCTCCATCTACTTTGTGCTCTATGAGTTCTTCAAGTTTGTGTGCCCGGTGCGCATCTTCCACGACTTCGACGAAATGGAGCCGGAGCTAGACTCGGAACGTATCCTCTGGTATGAGCTATGAGGGTGCGTTGAAATGGCAACTAATTGATTGATGATGTCGCCACCGTTTCCAATAAAGAAGATTATTTTGCCAGAGCCCCTGATTGTCGTGTGTTGCCAGGCAACTTGAGCCTGATTCGCTTTTTCGCTCAATTGTCACATAATTTTCGCATAAATTATCAAATAATTTAAAGCCCAGTGCCCAACCCCACCGACTGCCAGGCAACCCGACGATTGCGTAGGTAACCAGCGCAATGAGCACCAAATGAAATTTATTGCCTTGGCTTATGCTCAAGTATCTGGCCAAGAAAGGAGGGGCGCAGCGCGGGGGTGGCTCGGCAGGTCCTACTATCAGGCAATTGAGTGGCGTTGAGTCGGCTGTAATTGCGTATTAAAATTATACACCAGGGACCATTTGTTTAATGAAATGTTGCGATGTCTGTAAGCTAATTAGGTTGTCCTAGTCGAGTGTTCGTATTCATTCAAAGTAACACAGTCCGGGACGGGGATAGTAGTACTGATAGTTGATGATGATGATGACTAAGCGGGTGCGTAAGCCTTCATGTGCCACATGATGGCACATAAGTGGCAAATGTGTTTGAGAACTAATGGAAAGCAATGGAACTAAAATATTACGTAAGAAATCGGGTTAAATATAGGAAAGACAAGTTGAAGCCAGGTCGTGTTATACATTTTAACACCCAGTACCCATAAAATGGGTAAAAAGGGGAAGTAGTTTATTTCGGATCTCGGATATTACCCCATACTACCGCAATTTGATAAAAACGTTTAAGAGCAATCATTTTAAGGATAAAGCCTTTGGATCTGTTATGTATATCACTTGGGTAGGTCTAAATCAACTGCCCAAATTTCAAATCAATCAGTTCATAAATACTAAGTTATTATACTGGAGAAAGCAGCAGCGCTGCGCTGAAAAGTCTTGCTTACACTCAGAGCACTGCCGCTTATATGTGTCTGTATTTGGGATTGTGTGTGTATGTGTAAGCGTACGAAGATGTGTTTGAATATCTTAGACCTGGGTACAGGGGGTCTCGTAGTTGGGTATACTCGACTAGAGCATTCTTGTTATTTATACACTATCTTAAAGTTAGCTGAATCTAACTTCATCATTAAACTAAAACTGTCTTTTTCAAAAGGAAACAGTATCTGCTAAAGTATCTGTCCATGCTCGGGCGCCCACTGTATTTGCCGCCTGTGTAATCTTAAAGTTAGCTGGGTCTAACAACATCTCTATAACAAAACTCTCTTCAGCCAATACTTGAATTCCTACAGCATTTTTAAAACAGCAACTGTACTTGCTGAAGTCTGTCCATGCTCGGGCGCCGTGTTGTATCCGCCGCCTGAGTAAAATCAATCGTCAATGGTTTGGCTCGAAGGCAATTTGTTTTGTTCATCGAATGCTGGTTCCTTTGACACCCACATATCCTCCACTTCAGTCAGCTGCCGAACGTTTGTATTTTTTCCCCTTTTTTCACCCCAAAACTGAACAGTTGACACAATTTGACTTTTGGCATCGATCATAGAATGAACTTTGAACTAATCTATTTGTGTTTATTTAACTTTGCAACGATTAACTTGACGTTGTCTTGTGTTGCGTTGCGTTGTGTTGTGTTGTGTTGTGTGTCATGTCGTGTTTGGATGCGTGTTTCTTTTGTTGCGTCATGTCGGGCTGTCAGTCCCCCCTTTTTTGTGTGCTTGTTTTCCCTAATGGACTTGGACTTAGGTGTAGGTATCTGTGACTGACACTACAGCGGAAGACACGCAATACCCACTCCCATAGATTTACATTGGTAATCTCGATTACATCTGCATGGCAATTCATTCCCATTAGTAGCCTGGCCAATTATGAGACGATTTCATGCTACTCTATGGCAGCCATTAAAACCGTAAATTAGCCAGAGAACTAGTTATATTCATAGCTCAACTAATAACTTCTACTTGTGTGGACAGCGCCCCAATCCTGTCAGAGCTTTAATTAATACGCCTGACCGAGTCTGACCCCACCAGTCCCCTGGTTCTCCGACAAGATTAAATGCTAACGAGTATATTGGTGTTCGTATCCTTCTTGGATTTCAGTCGAGTTCAGGTTGTTGCGTAGCTGATTGCCAGATTTGTTAATTATGCAGGTTATAATTAATGTGTCTAGTTGATTCTTTCTCCAAGCTCATGCCAGCTAATTGTCAATAAATTTGCGTGCTTAAAATATAATTTTCAAGTCCACACGCCCAGTCCTGCTCAATCAAGTTGTCATGCTGGCTGTCTGTTGTGCTTAATGCTTAAATGAAATCTAATCACGTTCTAATTTGAGTTAAGTTTGACAGCAGTTTGTGTGACCCGCCCTCTTGGCCTTGGCCCGGATCCAATTTGCGTTTCTCCTGTTTGTCGCTTTGCTTGTATTTCATTTCCGGCATTTAGGTGTGGAACTGTTTAGCTTTTTTCACTTGGCCGGCAGCCAGGAAAGAAATTTGCATTCATTGAAGCCAACTGAGTTGAGTAACTTTAAGTGCAAAGGAAATGTTCAGGGGCTAATGATATGCAGATAGATGGGGAAAGAGGAAAATGCATATCTTGATAGACAGCTTGAAAATGCCTGTCAAACGTCTGATAACTTTGGCCAATTCAACATAAAACTATTTAATTTTCAAATTAGCGAACTGTTTTCCAAAAATCGTGTTAATTAGCGCAGCGTTTGAAGGGATCCACAACAGCAGAAGAAAACTTTTTGTTGGTGTACAGGAAAATAGTTGCAAATTACAAGGATGCAACACCCACACCCCCAGCCAAACAGCGCCGCCCACGTCAACGCCAACGCCCCCAAAGGCAGCTACCTAAAAGTATGCAATTCGAAAATACTCGCAAATTAAGCAATTAGCCAAGTTGCCAGGACAGTCGTGGAGTCCTGTAGCCTGGAGATGTATAAATAGGATTAACAGGAATGTTACCACTGCAGTCCATGGCATCGCATCTGCTGCATTATTTTGATCCGGAATGGGCATTCGTAATGCGCCTGAGGTCGTCTAATTGACACACAAATATCATCGCACTGAGAGGTTCTCAGGGAAAGGTCCTTAATGGCAATTGCCGGCATAAGTGCGGCCAATAAATGGAATTTATTTGGTCATTGGACTCCATTCGACTCGTCTGCTTTTTGGCACATTGCTTATTGATTATTTTTACTAATTTATGTGCTAATAAAATTGTCAATTTGTATGCGTGCAACGCCATTGCGTTTGGCCTTTCCGGAGGCGTGGCTGACAAAACCATTAGACTTAAGTGTCTGGCTGCTGGTCTACTCCTTGCAAAGGGCACAATGCCAACGGCGCTTACAAATTGACGCTGCAGGACATTTCTGGCGATGATGATTTTTTCTTTCGTTCAGCTCAGCTTGTTAGCCAGTGAAGCGTTGCCCATTCGCCAGATTCTATGCGAGCTGCCTTTAAGTCTGTGCAGCTTATTATGCCGCATTGAAGTTTAAATACAGCCTTAAGGATATTGCAGGGATTTCGGCAATTGGTTAAAGGTCGTTTGCAGAGGTTTCACTTTCAGCCAGTGCACTAAACATTTAGAGTGAGGTTATTTCGGTAATTGAACAGTCAGCAGTGAGAAGACATTTTATTTAATAGACTTTAACAAATTGTACAAATCTTTTCCAACTTTTTTTAAAGAATAGGTTCTTATAGGTTTTTAAAAGCTTGAAAGTTTTTCAATTTAATTTAGCTGAAATCGATTATTTATTGAAATTTGTTTGAACTTTTACCGACTAACAAGTAAGAATGTGCATATCGAGATCGATAAACCTAAAAGGCTTTTAGTTCAGAATATTTTAATATCTCTTTGAAAGACAGGCTGCGGTTATATTATAGTTTTGGAACGCAAATAAAACACAATTTGGGAGAGATCAGAGGTAAGTTAAACACAAAGGTGCGCCATTTTGAATCATCAATTTTTTTTTAAATCCAACTTTGGGCTTAAAATCATTTACCCCCTAAACAATTCTAACAAACTCAGTGCACGGTAATAACCGATTCTTGAGTTACTTAGGTGTTTCTTATACGATCATTATGAAATTGCAAGAACTGAACATTATATAAACAGAATACATTCATATGAGAATTTGTTAGCAATAATCCTTTAAGATAATAGCAGCGACTTTGGGCGACTATAATATACTATGATGTATTTAGTTTATCTCAAAGTTTTTAAGGAAGATTTAATTGTATACTGGTTTCGCTCGCTAGAGCTTAGCGTATCCTGTTATTTGTAGTTCTATTTAATTTGTTTTTCATTTGTATTGATTTGGAAATAAAAACATATTATGAAATTTCCGATTCATAGCAACGACAAGTTTACTTACTTCTGCATAAAATCATATTAAATCTATAGGAATTATTTTAGTACGATTATCACACATCGTGAAATTAAATAGCACGATATTTGGAAAGTCAGGAGGATTCCCGAGTAGTATCCAGTTTCAAAGTACCCACCTACTGCCTGTTCTATGTATACTTCTGTACAGCTGTTTCTTCTTTATATATTTTTAATGGATTATGGATATGAAAATTATATGGCAGTCACATTTTGGTGCTTTAAGTAGAAAAGAATTTCCAAAAGGACTAATTTTTTTCTATACAAATCTTGATTATATTTTTCGTGCAACTAAAATGTATCCTATGCTCTTTAATTTAAGTCATAAAATCCTTGTTAACTCCATTGCAATTGTAGGAAAACTCTATCCAGTTTCACACAACCCTCCCATAAACAACATTTTAACGCAGTTCCCCCCATTACCCACCCCTGCTTTTAACACAAAGCACCCATTTCCACTTAGCAAACCTTTTGACTACAACAGCAACAACAACAACAACGACAACAACACGCAGCTTTGAAGCTTTTACGCCATTTTGTATTGGGGTAAAGAGGAAGAAGCTGCCGTTAGCCAGCAGCCACTTGATGATGAAGACATTTTTCTTGCTAAAAAATTGTATTTACAACATCATTTGCGCTTAAATACGTTGGGGGTGAATTGGGGGACAGGGCAGGGAGCCGCTGCTGCTGTAGTAGTTGGAGGCACCTTAAAACCCATTTAAAGTGCGGCCACTCAAGTGGCACTCCTTTTTTATTTTTATAGTGCCGGCAGCGACTTGAGGCCGTTCCAAGGAACACCAACTGTATGCCGCTTTATGGCATCTTTAGTGGTCAATGCAGCAGCAACAACAACGAAAACAACATCAACCACAACAACAACAACAACAAAACTCAAGCAGCGCCATAAAAAATGGCTGACAGACAGAATGACGAACTGAAGTTCCCTTTACTCGGTTTCCGGTCGCTCCCTTCCTTCATGTTGTTAAATTATGTAAAAATGTAATTTTCATAAAAAAGGAGTTGAGCTCGTCTTGGAGGCGTGGCTCTAAATGGTATTACACGTACTCGAATTGTTTTCAGTCGCCTTTTGATGTGGCTTATAAATTGAATACAAATAAAATTCCTTCACCCCCAAGATTACCACTAGGTCAGTGAATTCTTGACCTTTTTTTATTTCTCCCTGCCACATTTGGCGGACGTTGAAAACTTTCGGCAGTGAGTGGGGCAAATTTAGTCAAATGGAAAAATGAATGCTCAAGTTCTAATATGAGGATTAAGTATTTGTAAACAGTATAAGAACATTTGGAAAATTGATGTTAATAGTTTGTGAACAAAAAGTCTTAATGTTAAAATGAAACTCAATATGTGTATATGTACAACTATTTATTACATATTAAACATTTAGGATTTTCGGCTAAAATTAAAGATCCATTGTGTGCAGTTAAGCATGGGTTACTATTGATTCTTCTACTATTATACTCTGTTTCCACAGATGAAAAGAGTGTATTTAGTTTATAAATTATGCACTTGTCTTTCCGTCGGTATAAACTTATTTTTTCGACGAAATTGTATACACCTGGCCGTATATACCCCCTTCGGATGAGCTGTGTTGATATTTCTGGACACGCCCGCCCTGCGCATCTCATACAATGAAAATCGTATAACTCTCAGATTTTCAAAGCTACACTCAGAGAAATAAAGGCGCTTACAGAAATTCCCCATACTTTTGTAGTTAAAGGTACCTAAACTGACTTTTCCAGAATTCCAAAATATATTTCTTAAATCAAGAAATTATTTCTACCAAACAGAAATTATTTCTGTATTTTAGATTGATTTATTATTATAGGGCCAATTTCTGAATTCTATGTCATTTATTTTCTGCGTGTTGAGAATCCAAATTAGACATTTTGCCTGATTTTAGTGAGATAGGACCCAAAAACGTGCTATGGAAAACAGATGGTGTACAAAGTATACCATAGCCGAGATATTCCGAATGTTGCTTGTATTTGGTTGAGACAAATTTGGGAATTAATTTTTATAAATTAGCAGCAAAAATATAATAATATAAGTATAAAAAATATAAAATTTATTGACTTACACAAATTATTGAATAATGTTGGTTGAATATTAAAAAGGAATCATAATTAAATTATTAAAAGGTAATAAAATATTAATTTAAATATTTAAAATAAATATTTTATTTAAAATTAATTTATTAAAATATAATAAAATATTTATTTAAATATTTACAAGCAAATGTGAATATGGACTTATATCCACAGAAATGTGGCAATACCTCTAGAGTTTTAACAGATATTTACATTAATTTTGGATGGCATGCCAACATGTAAAAGGTAAAATATTTATATCTTAATTAGTTTAAAAAATATTTAAATATCCATGGTCTGAATATGGTATTGGTGTCTTGGGGTCTTAAGCCCCCCAAGGGCGACACGCTCATTCAAAATCTCTCCTAATTGACTGATTAAATCAAACCCGCTGTAGATCAAGAATGTATATAAGAATATAATTTAAAGGTCGGTTAAAAACTTTTGCACAGTTGTAACTACAAGTATAATACCCATTTACCCACATATTGTAAAATGTCAGAAGAGCTCCAAATTAAAGAAAAGTCTTATAGGATAGGGGCAGTCCGTTTGTCTGTTAACCACTTTAATTACTTTGCCAAAATCTCATTCTCTTCTCATTAATTTCCAGCTAATTGTAAGAGCTCCTCCTCCCACTGCACCAATTCTCTCAGCCATCGCCTCAAAGGCTGACCATTTTGCTTGGCCTACAAGTGGCTGGGTGAAAGGGACAGTGCCATTAGCTTTTATTGGGGCGCATGTTAGGTGTACACTAGTTACACACACACACACACACACACACACACACCGCACACGCACACACCACAGTAGCTTTGTCACAAAAATTGCCCATGTAAGAGGGGGAAGGGAACTCACTTTGACCTTATTGCTTTTAGCCAGACCCTGTTGTTTGTTGTTTGTTTGTTTGACTGATTTGCTGTTGTTTATTTTGATTTCCGGTTCAAATACTCCAACGACATCGCACGGCCTTCACAAAGTTCCCGCTGCTTTCGATTTCTGTATTGATTGTGTTGTCGCTAACGCTACAGGAGGTCCTCGGGCCACCCTTCACCCTTCCCTCCACATACGCCATCTTCTGTCAGCAACTTCTTTCAGTCAGTGAGTGTGTATGTGTGTGTGACTAGCAGATTAGTATTGACAAACAGGCGATGGCAAAGGCAGGGTCGAAGGCCCAGCACAGGATGCAGCCTGGCGACAGCTAGGTAATCCAATAAACACTTACACACTCATACACACACTCATACAGGAAGAGCTAACCTGTGCCTGATCCTTTGTTTGGCCAGCCAATTCGTATTACGAGTGACTTTTGTTTATGTTCAACAGAAAACTTGAAAAGGCATTAAGGTTTATATATTTTTGATCCTCTCGCCCGACAATTGGCCCCAATAAACAGTTCATAACACTTCTTTAATGGCTGTTATCACATTCGAATTCAATTGAATTCCATTCAAATTTCACAGCATTGTTATTTTGCATAAAAATCGCATTCATCTAGAATTTATGCTTTTGTTTTTTTCGGTTTTTTATGTCGTTAATGCTGTGTTCGGTCATAATTCTCGATTTATGCCTCAAGCGTTGAGTATCAGCAATAATTTTTGCTATAAAAAGGTGACAGCTTAGCCCTCAGGCCATGACTCTTAGCGATTTAATAAAATTTATTTTTAATGTCTTTAAACAAGTCAACAGTTTTCAATTACTTAAACAATCACTGTAATTAGCATGTTTCAAATATTAACTTAAATTTATTGTATAAATTAAATTATTGTAGCAGCGTTTTTTTAAATTAATTCTATTTATAATTATAATTAATAAATAAATTAAATTAAAAATTAAATTGTTGCATTATTCAATTTAATCAATTTGTTGATCTATAAACAACGTGAATTACATTTAAACTATATTTTCAAGAACTACCTTATCAAAACTGAGATAAATATTAAGTCTGGTTGATGAGTCAAAATAAAAAAATAACAAATATTTATTCGAAATTACCACTGATTTACTCTCAGCAAACTTGTACATGAATCTTTGTCACTTCATTTTGATGCCGATTTGAAACAATGAAGATTGTTGCAGGAAGAATTTCTGAGTTTCCAGATGATTTTCCTAACTTATTTATATATCAAAAGGGGAATAAAATAAATTTGCCTAGACCTCAATTTATCGACCGTGGTTTTTGACTTAACACAAGATAAATTTGTGCTCATTTTCTACCCAGGGGATGAATTTCCAAACAAGCACGTTTAAGATACATTCTTAGAAACATTTACGACATATTTAAATGAGTTTGTTAATAAAATTTCACTACAGTATATCTCCCATTGTTCACACATCCTGTTAGGAAACTAGAAAACTCCAAGATATGTATAACGGTTTGTCATAGACTCTGATTACCACCAAGCCCGAACATCAAAAAATCTAAAAATGATTTATATAGATACAGTTCTTCACGGATACTTGAAGATTAAATAGCCTTGCAAAATGCGAGTTCTATTACTCAGATGTTAGCTATACAATAAAAGGAACCTATTCAAACCTTAAATGAATATATCAGTAATAATTTTCTAAAGTCAAAAGTAAGTACAATATTTGAAATCTTGAATCCAACAACAATCGTAGCCAAATGACAAGTTCTGCTTGAATTTAAATCGGGAATTTATTTAAAATATACAATGATTGCTGCCTTTTCATCAACGTGCAACATTGTGGCGCCACTGCGTTCATTCATATACAGGAACCATCATCTTCCATCTCCTTGTCATTTTCTCGCTTCCTTATTGGGGGCAGGAAGGCGCATGAAATTATATTTTAATCATTTTGCTGGGACCATTAAAATGTTAATTCAGCTGAAATGATGTTGCAGGCTTGGGATTCCAAAGATTTCAGGTTCCGTATACACACACTAACATACACGTACGTATGTATGCATACCAGAGGCGTAGATAGGGATGGGGACGGGGGTTAAGAGGGCCAACCGAGGGCCAGATAAATTAGGTCTATATAATATTAAAATCATAAAAGATTGAATCTGACTCGAAGGGCTTAAGATAATCAAGCAGTATAAAATGTTCATCAAATATTTCCATTTGCTTATGAACCACGCATAAATCATCAATAATTAGATTTGAATCACGAAATTATTTTGGAAGGATTTGATTTGTAAAAACCATTAGCCCATATAGACAAAGCATCCAAAGAATTTGTAAAAACTCTCTAATTCTTTCAAGAATTTCTACTTACTGGGCCACATGCTTTTCTCGTCGAGCCAAAAATGTGGAAAAACTATTTGATGCGAAGAGGATATTCTTTTTTTTTTTTGATAAACATATTTATTTTTTTATGCTACGTGATAATAAAATCACTTTCATAAATTTCTTGAGCAAGGAACAGAAAGATGCAGGAGTCGAACAGTGTATTAAATTATTCGCTAGAAATTTTAGGCAAGCTTTTACCAGAATTCATTAAGCTTAGCTTAATTCTAGCAACCTTCCTGCAGGCGTCCTCCCAAAAATCCAATTATCCGATGGATGGTGTCGGACAAGCCTTCTTCTCAAATACGGCCTAGCTAGGCGAGTAGCCAAGGAGTTGGTGTGGGCCAGAAGCCTTCCCCTGTGTCGATCAGCAAAATTGCTGATTGTAGCGCACACTGGCAATACTCCAAGGTCATTATAAATGGTGTTGTTGCGCACATAATATGGAGCGTCCACAATTCTCCGGAGAATTTTGCTTTGGCACGACTCGATCCGTTGGATTAATGTGCTATATGCTGTGCCCCAAAGGTTAATGCCTCAATTGAGAGTGGGTATAATGATGGCCTTAAAGAGGCGGATTTTAGCTGCGAGGGAGAGGATATTCCAAACTCAAAAGTTCGTTGAAAGTGCTAGATAACTGCCCAAAATAATATGTTCTAAATATGCTTATTTTACTGAGCAACACCGCAACTCTTAATAAAACTATTCAATGAAACACCATAAATGCAGTGAGTTCCTCACATCCTTCTAAGTACATATATGATATTCATGGATCATGATCAATGAATTGGCTGATATGGCTATTAGTTATAATTTCGGTATTACAGGGGCCGAAATCGTAGATGAATGTCTCGAAAAAACTTGATATTATTATGTGAAGATACATATATTGAAAGAAATAATTAAGTATAAATAAAATAGCAAGACCAAAGACAGGAAAACAAAAGAAACTTCTAAATTTTGAAATTTCATCCCCCCCTTCTTTACGAAAAGCTATGTACGCCACTGATACGTATATAAGTATGAGCGCGCAGTGCAAGATGAAAGAAGTTCAGCGAAATGTTGAAAAAAGAATAATTCTGATTAAGGCCACAAATGAAAACGTAATTACAAGCAATTATAAAAACGTCTATTTCACACATGCCAAAAGCAAAAATAAAAGTATTGTAGTGAAAACTTTTTGGCAGCAAACTTCTGGAAGCAATTAAATATATTTGTCACTTCGCAATGGCTGACAAGCTGAAGTTATCAAAAACCGCATCGGGGCGGGTAACAATCGCAGCTGCAGTTGGCAGAGATGGACGGTGGCTCACAGAGGGGTTGGGAGGTTGAGAGGTTGAGAGGGAGCGATAGAGTGCAGGGTGCAGTGCATGTTTTGCTTGTCAAACATTAAACTGTGAGGCAAGTTGCAAATGTTTGGCTTGGCTTCTTTGGCAAAGACTTTGCTTAAATGCAAGGAACCTTCCAACCTCAACATCAGCTTGGCCAAAACTGGCGCCTGTGACAACTTTGAGTAAAAGTTTTGCGAGGCTGCCAAACTATAAAAAGCGCTGCAACTGTTTTTGAGGACTTGTTAACTGCGCTGGCGCCAGCAACGGCTGGCGAATCCTTTGTGCTTGCCATTTATAAAGTTTTAATCATGTAAAGCATACCAATAGTTAAATATGTGTATACTATATGTATAGCATAGTGTGTATGTAGGTTATGTGCTCGCTTCTTCAAGTTTTGCTGGCGCCACAAAGTTTAAGCCCAACCCCACCTACCCCATGTCCTTTGTAGTGGCGACTGCAGCTGCCATGCAACATTTTGTTTTTGCAAACATTCTGGGCTGGCATTTAAATATTAATATTGAACACTGATTTATTTGTGTACTCCGCATTGAAGTAGATAAAGGTTTATATAAGAATAAGTACATAATTTTGATGTAAAAACAAATGCATCTATTCACACTAGGATTTCTAAAAATAATCTTATAAAGAACCTTTTTACTAAGACTGTGCAAATGTATAAATTATGCAGCATCAATAGCTAAGTCGATTGACTTTGTCCAAATGTATACCGTCGATTTCCTTGACAGATTTGCTCCATAAATTATTTTCATACAATTGTTAGAATTTTTTAAGTCATTGATTACCCACTTCCGGGCAGAATTTTTACAAAGCAAACTCAGAGTACACACCTTCGAAAAAATTTGAGGTTTCTAGCTTCTACCGTTGGTCGCCACCAGGTATAAGGTAAAGTTGAAGACATTTAAATATATTTATTTTATTTATTATTATTAAATTCAGGACTATTGTGTGGCCACAAGACTGCTAAGTCAGATCTAACAAGAGCTAAGTTTTTACCGTTCTATCCTCATTATACCCTTGCAGAGGATATTATAATTTTGCCACGAAGTGCGTATCCCATTGAACGAGATGTTTCCGACCCCGCATACAATCTATATTCGAAATCAGCATCAAAAGCCGAGTCGATATGGCGATATCCATCTGTTTCTATACAAACTAGTCTCTAAGTTTTAAAGCTATCGTAATGAATACTTTGCACAGATTCTTCTATTTGTTGCAGGAAGTACATATGTCGGAAATGGTCGGATCGGATTACTAAAACCTATGGCTCTCATAGGAATGATTGGTCGAAAACTACGTTTCTGTATGAAAAACTGTACATTGTTTATCAAAATATCGTCACTAAACTCAACCAAAGTGAGTATCTAGAGAGTTTATACAATCTGACCGAGTTTTGTCAAAATCGGACCTCTATATCAAATAGCTGCTATAGGAACGATCGGGTGAAAAATGAGTTCATATTTGAATAACTTTTTGTTTTTTACAAATATTACCTCCAAGCTCAAAAATTGAGGGTTTCAACATGCTTTATGTAGTTTCTTATAATTTAATCTCACATTATTATATAGCTCCCATATGAAAAATTAAAAGGAAAATTCATTTTTTGTATAAAAGACATTGATGCACGGCTACACAGCTTTGGCACTCCGTAAATAGCCGATTTTCTTGTTTTATAATACCTGAGGCTTAGCTTTATCCATGAGATTTTCATCTTCACAGACCCACCAATAGTGACATATAGATAGATACATTCTCGACTCCAAAAGTCTGTTGTACTAGGTTGATCCCTTATGATTATCTAGATGGCCTTGAAGTGTTATTAGCTATGTAAGTGCTTGGTTACAGGATATACCCAAAGATATTATAATATTATTAATATATTTTTGGAATATCCCACTGCGAACACAGATTACTTGTTTATCGAACATTTTATGAGTGTGGAAGTGAAGCATTAATGTAATCATTTCCCTTTTTTTATAACTGAAATGCAATTTGCAGAAATGAAAATAATTGTGATAAATGACATTATTATGATAAATGGCACTATTTGAAAAACCACATGAATGATTAACTGTGGTCTTAATTGCATAACTTACATTGCATATATATCAATTTTTTCTGTAATGAGTTGTTGGTGAAAATGATCAAAATTGCTAGAGATTCTATTGTAAATATCTTATACGAAAGGAGCTGGAACATCTATAGTTATGCAATTGTAGAGACATAAGGATATTAATATTGCGAAAAATGTTTTTAAAATCTATACTATACAATTAGAGAAAATAATTTGCAACTTCAGTTATTTTTTTAAAGCATTCCAAATATCTTAATGAAAAAAAGCCAACCGTCGGCAAAAACCAACAAATAATTCAACAACATTTTCTACCTCAGAAATTCGCATGCCAACAACCAACAACTGGCTGGGGAAAGGGCGAGGGCGCGGGGTGCTACACACAGAGGCTCTGCAGGGACACTCTGAATGCAGCCAAGTGGAATCAATTAATCTCTTTCCGTAAACATTTGCCAGCCCTTTTCCAGGAACAGCAGCAGCAGTAGCAGCAGCCTGAGCAGTTATAACAAACATGAGGGGAGACGCTAACGTCTAAGCAGCCAAAAATATGAGACTTCAGCTGTGAAGAATGGTGGAGAGTGAGGGGGCTCCCTTGGTCGCCAGTTGCCGCTGAGTGAAACGTTTCAGAAAGTGCAGCTTGCAGCTATGAAAAATGATAAATTTCACTTTGTAGCGACAGTTACCCAGCCGAGTAACGAAACACCACCCAACCCCACCCAACTTCAAGCCCGCACCCCCCAGTATTGCCACCTTCCTTGCTCCCTTCAGTTTACTAGCGCTCCTTTATTATTTATCAAGCTTATTACGAAAGCAGGCAGCAGGAGGAGAAGGAGCAGCCTTCAACTGCAACTGTGCGGCAAGCGTTCTAACATTTTTGGAACTGCCCTCGCTTCGCCCCTCACCATGCACCACTCACCACTCACCACTCGCCTCTTGGCTCGGCTAGCTCTTTCGCCTGCTCCAGTTTGCCGCCTGGTTTGATATTGAAAAATTATTGCTTTTTATGAAATAGTGCCATAAATTATTCGTAATACATTAACAATTATTTAGTAGTTGTTTTTCGTACTCGTTCCCAACGTTCTTGTCCCATCTACTCAAATTCGTGATATATTGCCTGGTACTTACTCAAGCGACTTCAGAGATCCCGACATAGACACATAAATTAATTTCATTTTGCAATCAATTACCTAAAATGAAAAAAGAGAAGGGAAATAAATATTGTGTACTTATACATTGGGTTAAAATATAATAAAATATTTGAATTACTAAATAAAATCCAAACAGAATCACAGACTGAGAAAAAACTATAATTTATATTATTTTAAATAGTTCATTGAATACCCTCAAATACTCCGACTCCTTTTTCAATTGTTATCTTTTTCTGTTACACGAGCCTTTTATCGAACAATGTGTTATCGATATCATGTGTATGTATGTTATGTTATAAATCTGTTATATTTAGGCTATTCAATTGCTTAAGGCTTCTTGTCTTCATCTGATATTGACATGCAATATTGCGCTACTTCTAACATCGCCAAAAGTGACCACGAAATATTTGGTGAAGTCAGCATATAAAGGCACATTTTTCGAGCTAGCTTTTCTATGACATGGTAGATTTCCATGTGATTTTAAATTAGTGCTGTAAAATTTGCCTAATGCACAAATTCAGGGCCTAAATCGATTGCATGCAAATTAATGTTTCTATGTACGACTTTAATAATTCATATTTGAAAATATTAAACTTAAATATTAAATAGTGTGAACAGGCCCTTTCAACTTATGTAGAAGCTATAAACTATGAGTATGGTCGCTACTAAATAAGCCTCTATTCAAATTTACATAACATACTTAAGAATCAAAATAGCATAATGCGCTTTACCAGACTGCCACACTTGTTAAATAACTTGTGAATATATTAATAATTGGCTGGTAAGACGCCAGCGTTGCCCGGTGAAATATTTAGATTAAAATGGATTAAATTGAATTTGACTATTTACGTTAACCGTAAGAAACTCACAAAAGTATCGTATCACAATTTTCCTCCTGTGGGGGTAGGAAATAAAATAGTTGAGCCAACTGCTTATGATTTGTTGTGCAGGGCTATGGCAATGACTTTGAAGCCGATCTAACTTAACAAATAATCTCACTTATTTAACTTTGAACGCATTTGTCGTCCGTGACGACGGGTAGAACGTAGTCCATTAAAATATTTTTAAATGAAGTTGGAAGAATAATATTAACATCCAGAAAATACCGGAAGGGTGGGAAAAGTTTGTTAATTCAAGTATACATTTTTAAAACAATTATTTCTATTGTTAAAACATAGCGACACTCGTACACTGCGGAAATGTGCACCGTTGTCAGCAAATCAATTTAAAAGTCTTAAATTAGGCAGGATTTTCGGATATCAACCGACCACCACATTTTATCGAAAATCGATCATGAATGGATAATGCAGCTTTGCCGATTTAATAATATTGTTATTTAGTAAATCGGCCCAACAGCATTGACATTCTATTGAGAGAGAGAGGCCGAGAGAGCCATTTAAGTGAGAGATGTTTTATCTTATTTTTGCACTTTGACGGTGTTAGACAGCGGCTTAGCTTTCCAACCTGTCAACTTTTTAAACACAATTGTTAATGAATTGATAGCAAAATTATAAAGAATTAAACACCACAAGACAGAGGAGTCCACACAAATAATTTAATTCGCTGCACAGGACGCTATATTGATTTATAACATTTAGCGAGAGTTATAATTGGTTTGGCAGGTAGTTCCCATGGAGCAATAATCAAACGCAGAGTTAGAAGATTTATGACTGCCTTATTGTCGATTTTTGGTATTTAACGGGACGACTGTTAAGGCCTTTGGCTATTCGCCTCTCGATATCTAACATTTGCGGCTTAAATTATGTGTTTAGCTGTGAAAGTGTAATTATAATTTGCGCCATTTGATGGATTGTGACTTTTGAAGTTAAATTGTAATAGGCGATTAGTGCCTTAAGCCGTTCGCGTTTGTCTGCTGTTTCAAGACGTCTTTAATTTTGATAATGATGGGCTATTCATTTGAATGTAATGTGGCCTATGTATTAAAGAAAACTGTGGCATTAACCCTATCGGATCTTTACAAAAAGTGGTCTGATATTAATAACATTTTTTCATGCTAGTTTGGTTAAAGTACTATAAACAATATTTACAGTAAATCAATTTGAAATGAGAAGCTGAAGGCCCTGGCAGCCATGGCTTAGTTAACTTGTTAACTTATAGTTTTAACTAACACATTTAACATTCTATAAATTGTTGTTATAGCTTTAGATATAATAGACCGATTTTGATAATAATTCCTTAACCTCTGAAGGTTATAATGTTTCCTAAAATTACTCAGTTGTGATTTTTGAAAAATAAAATGCTTATCATTTAACTTTATTATCTACCAATCGTTTTTACGGTATGATACTGGAGCCCATTAAAAAACGATTAAGGCTATTTAAATGTAATATACTTGCTTACTAACAATATATTCATTAAAAACTTAAAGAATTTGTTTGAAAAAATATAAAATGAACCAATGGACATTATAGATATTATCGAACCAGACAATCGATATTGCAGAGTATTTAAAACTATCGATATATTTGGCTGTGATTATAGCCGGACTATATATTTTGAAGGAGACGTTTCCGACTCAACAAAGTATATATATGAATAGCATAAATAGCCGAGTCTGTTTCTATGCGAACTACTTTCTCAGTTTTAAAGCTTTCTTAAGGAAACTTGGCACAGACCCTTCTTTCTGCTGCAGGCAGTACATATTTCGGAACCGGCCGGATAGGATCACTATAACATATAGCTGCCATAGGAATGATGTGTCAACAAATATGTTTTGTATGAAAACTTTGTTGTTTATAAAAATATCCTCACCAAGTCTCTGAAGAGTTTCTACAATCTGATCAAATTTGAACGAAATTGGGTCACTATATCATATATAAGTTTTTGTATAAAAAACACTTGTCAGTATTTAATATACGTTCTTTTAGGCTTCTATATTCTTTTAACTTAATAATTTTAATATGTCTAATGTTTTCTATATTAGGAGCCAACACTGCTTGTCGGCAAAATAAATAAATAAAATAAAAATAAAAAATTAAATAAATAGAGTTAATAATTGCAAAATCATTTGATGATTCATGAAATATATTAACAGCGAAAGTTGATGTTGAATGTTAATTCACAAATTAGTAAGGCGTTTCGAGCTATCTCTAAATTGTTCTGTAATTTCAACAAGTGGCATTCATCAGCGGTTGATTTTGTGAATTTCTGGATGCTGTATATGCAGGACATTTCCAAAATTGTAAATTGAAGACAGCCTAAACGTAGTAATAGTTGTTTCCATGTTTATGTATTTACACACAGTACAGAATCAAAATGTGACCAGGCTGCCAAAACAGCCAGCGGTAATTGTGTGCAGCGGTTTGAAACATTTTTGGCAAATTATTTTTAATCATCCCGTTGGCACCTAAATAAACAAACACGCGACCATTATTTGGGGCCTGGTTTTGGTCCACCAACCAGATTCTCTGGACTTTCTGCCCTGTTTGCCATTAGTCTGGATGCGTTTGGCGACTATTTCATTTCGGCAAACAAACAGCCGCCCAAAAATGTTTACAACACATAAACAAACTCCTCTAATAACAAACGAGACAGATTGCCCTGAATGAACGAGTTAAAGTGCTATAGTTGGGTGCGCTCGACTACGAAATGCCCTGTACCTACACTCAGATATAAATGCTGAATGTTGCCATACTTTTGTAGCCAATTAGCTGCCTTTGGCTTATTTTCTTCTGAATTTAGAAAATATATTTCTTTAATTTATAATTTATTTCTACTAATTTTTAGTGTGATCTTTATAACAATTTTCAGAATTCAATGGCATAAATATTCCAGAGCGTAGGTCCAAAATTTCTTGGCACATTTTCGTACTTAAATATATATACACTCTTCAAAACATTGAAAATTTTGATATATATCACTTGGTTTATTCGGAAAGGGCCACTGATGAATACAGGTTCTTTGTGTGGATGACTTATACATACTTTTGCACATCTTTATTATCCTTTGTTGACCATTTTTAATGGACACGGGGTATATAAACAATTAACAAAATTATGTATGTGATAAATATATTGAAGGGTTTAATTAGCCAAAACTAAAAGACACACCATTAAACTAACTCAGCAGGGATTACAATATTTTTATGAAGGTCCTTTTACATTTTAATTTATTCCTAAATTTTGTTTTTTAGTATCAGATACGTTATCATTGTCTCTTACACCCACAACCTTGTACATGTATGAAACATCCAAAAGGAGACTTCTCCGACACTATAAAGCCTATATATTCACGATCAGTATTAATAGCCGAGTCGATATAGTTCTCTTCCACCGTCTGTCTGTCTGTAGAAACGTACAGATCTCAGAGTCTATAAGAGATAGAACTACCCAATTTAGAATATATATGCATACCAGTATGAGACCAAGATTGTTTAAAATTTTATATACTTCCCTCCCATCCCCAGAAATTGATAAAAGCGATAACTAATCATAATTAGTATTATATATCCACTATAATAGTTGCCTCACCTTTGGTCTGCTATGGAAATCTTTAGCCGATCGAATATTAAGCACCTAAATTGTTCAAGAAACTACAATTCTTACTACTTAGCAAAGGAGAACAGCAATGAAATGCCCTGCTTGCTTGCACTTAACTTAACTGCTTGCACTACTTGTGTAGTATGAAGGCGTGTGTGCAAAGATTTGTTTGAGAATTTCGGACCATGGGAAGAGGCGTCTCGTAGCCGGATATACTCGTTAAGTACATTCTCAAATTATACAAAATAATCAAGCAGGTATCCATAAAATTTATACAAACTTAATTTGCGTATGGGATATTTAGTTCCTGCATATGAAATTTAGTGTACATACTATATTTCATCATGTATACATGTTATTGCAAATATGTAACACCATAAACTTGGACAAGTTGCGCTTAGAAGCTCGTTTAGAAGCAGCATAATCGAATTCTATGAAATTTGCAATGCAGAATCTTTAGCATTCTTAAAAATATTAAAGGCTCAGTTAAAGGGTTGTTGTTAAAGGAAAATAAAATCCTTATAAAAAGTATCGTCGTAGTTATAAGAAATACTATTTTTACTTTCAAAGCGGTTTGTTTTTATATAATATAAATCGGTTAGCTGCATCAAGGTTTCCACTCAAAAGTAATGAAATAAAGTAGATTTCTAGCAGGGTGACAAATACACTCATAAGTAATGAATTAAAGTAGATTTCTAGCAGGGCGACAAATACACGTTCATTAGCAAGAAGTTAATAGTACTACACACACATACACCCATTCACACACACAGAAACACACACACATGCCGTTATGCGTAGATTATCGGCTGTGTGGAAGCACTTGAACTGCTGCAGAGCAGAGGCGAAGCGAGGACGCGGACCAGGACGAGGACGAAAGGAGAGAGGACCCCACGGCGCCCAGTTGCACATATGTTTATAATGGGTTTTTATAACTGCCACCAACTATGCCCAGAGCGCAATGCGAGCATTGCGGGTAGGCAACTCAGGAGAGGGAAGGTGCAGAGGACCATTGTCATCTTTGTGGTGTTGTGTTTGCTATTGCTATGCAAATTGTAGGGTGTAAGAAATTACAACACTTCGGGATAAAGAATGTAACAGCTGGAAAATAAGATTTTTACAATATGTGCACAACTTCAACTAAAGTTCAGAAGAAACATTTTAAATACAAGCAACTATTCTATGAAGAACTTACAACACTGAGATAAAGTAAGTTAAAGTTGATAAATAAGATTTGTAAATATGCAAATAAAATTAAAAAGCAACAATTGAACTAGCTAAAATAAGTTGAATCGATTATACATACCAAAATTATATAAATAAATAGTATAATTATAATAAATAAATAAAATTATCATCAATTCATCAATTCTTGTTCGATTTCGTCGGATCAACAAATGTTTTTATATAATTTATAAAGATATTACAAATTGGAGCTAAAATATGAAGTCTTAAGTGTTGGATTCAAATTATATTCAATTATATGCGTAAAATCTTTTTCTATTCATTCCTCAATTTATGAACAGAATTTTATAACCACGGATTTAAAAACACCATATTTTCTCTCAGTTTATTCCATTTAATCACCATAAAATAATTATGTGTATTTGTTTGTATCCTAATATCAGTTACAATAAGACTTCTTAGTCTTGTCTGCCTAAGTATATGGATGTTTTAATCAAAATTAAGGCTATGAAAGTCATGAAAAGGTAGGGAAAATATTGTTTACAAGAACCCAACTATATATTCTTAAATTTAAGAGATATTTCTTTCATTTCGGATATGTTACAAATATCAAAGCCTTCCTAATTGTTATTTTAAGATGTGTTGAAGGACATCTAATAGTCGTTGTGTGTTAGTATCTTTTTTTTGTATTGTCGATTGTGTTGTTGTTTTTTATTGTCCTGTCCCGTGTCTCGTGTAGTTTAATTGCGCCTTTACTGCAGCGTTGTAAGCACACACAAGCTTTCCTTTTCCCCATCCGCGCCGCCATCCTTCCTCTTCGCTGGCCCCTTCCTCTGACAACATTTCGCGATAGGGACAGGAAGTCAATGACTTTCCCGCTTTGCTGAGCCGTTTATATAAATAGAGCCGTTAGCACTAGTTTTAGTGTCCCAACATGACGGCTATTGTTGTTGCTGTTGTTGGTGTTATTGTTGCTGTTGTTGTTGTTGTTGTTGTTGTTCTTGTAGCTGGCATAGATGTAGTTGTTGTTTTAATTATGTGACTTTTGCCACTTGGTCGAAACACGCAAGCCCTAACGGAACCTGGGCCGGAGCATTAAGTCATTAAGTTTTATTGGCTACATAGCGCCAAGCCGGGCCTGACATTATGCATGTGTGTGTGTGTGTATGTGTGCTTGTTAGGGTTAATCATTAGGGTTAATTGTTTAAATTAAAGCGCGATGCTGTTGGGCACTTAAATTACTGCAGTTACGTACCAAAAACCAAAAAAACAAGGAACCAGAAGGCAGTAGGGAGTAAGGAGAAAGGAGCAAGATGATGCTACATAAAATAAATCATTGTTGGCATTTTTAAATTGGCTTTTGCGCCGACACATTCCGCTGGCCAGGATTAAGCGAGGAATGCAACTCCGTCCCGGGGCCAGCACGTAAACCTTCCAGCAAACAGAGCGGCAGAACCGGCACGAGATTCATTCCGGGCATAAATATATGGACGAACTGCGGGCCAGCGGAAATTTAACAAAAATTGAGTCAATTTGAATAAACCCTGGGCATGAGCAGGATAAGGAACACGCGCAGCAGAACCGGCAGAAGACGATGCCAAAAAATAATAACAACGAAAGCAAAATAAGAAATAAATGCTGAAAAGGGAAAGCAAAAAGGAAGCGCAAGTGAAAAATAAATTTACAGCCACAACACCTGAGAGTTCGGTAGCGTCCGACTGCGGAGTGTGCAGATTTTGCCAGATCAAAATGGAATTAATATAGGTGTGCAGCAGCTACAAGGTTAACCAAACGATGGGACAGCATTCCTGAGGACCAGATGACTGGTCGATTCCTTTTTGATCTTAACTAATGTTTTTGATGCTTTCATTACAGCAAATGAGAGTATAAATCCTCTATGCTTTCATAACTGAAACTTTATGAATTTTCTCTCTAATTTTTTGCACATTTATTTCATCAAATATTCCTTCTCCAATTCATAGTTAATATTTTATAAGCCCCTTGTTTACGATCTTTGAAAGTCAGTTCAATAAGCTCATTTAGCAATAAAATATGCAGTCAAATAATTAAGTCCCTTTCTTTCGATACTTTTAATAATACAACTGTGCAGTTTGTTTAAAATTTGTTGTTATAAATCTATCTTTTTTATGTAAAATTTGCGTTTTTCTCCCTAATAACAGCCAGACAAATAATGTATTTAGAACGGATGTATAAGTTGGCATTATGTAATATTTAATTACCCTTCCCCCCCCCCCCCAACCCACCAAAATAAAAATAATCTTTTTTAATTTTCCAACTCACCCACCATTCTATTTTAAGATCGAAAATATCTAAAACTAGAGTTTGAATAGTATAGTGCTTAAGAATAATAAACTAAGATTGAAAACAAGTAAGAACGTTGCAGTCGGGTACGTCCGACACTTTATAAATTGACGATATACACCAACATGTGTACCAAATTTGATTGCTCTAGCTCAAAGATAAAGGCAAAAATATTGCGTTCATACGGACAGACGGACAGACGGACATTTCGCAAACCCAATATACTATTTTTCCCTTCGGGAACATAGTATAAAAACTAAAATATTTTCCTGGGACTTAGGGACTTGACTGATGTTTTATGTAGGTTTGTTGCCTTCTCTCTTTTCCTCTCTTTACCATACGCAGTACTCCTATTCCTACCCACATGACCCAGATCTATATATTCTATAAGTAATTCTCATCTTTAATTGAGTGAGTGAGAAAAGTGTATATAGAAGTCAGGAGCTTGCGACAATAATGATCTTACAGATTAACTGCAAATGTTGTTCATTCAAATATATAAATTATCCTATATATGTAACGCAATTTCTTCTTTCTTCCTTACCTGTTAAACTAGATGATGTTGCACCTAAAGGTAGCGGATAAATGGTTTAAATAAAATAAAAATAAATTAAAAAAATTAAAAAAAAAAATGTTATATCTTTCAATTTGTTTGTAAATGGATAAATTATAGAAAAATGAAAGTCTTCTTCGAATTCAAGTAGTTTGTGCAATAATTTTGACTTATCACATGCAATATTTCATACATATTAGAAGTTACTTTGCGGCAAATTCTCTCAAAATGTCCTCCTTTTACGTTTTGTTGCCAACCAAAACGAATTAAAATAAAACCCAATCAACTGTCGGTCTGTCCAGGAAAATCCTTTGGTCCCCTAAGCAATCCAGCGAACTTTCTTACGTTGCCAATAAGTTTCGGCAATCGATTCGATAACTTTGGCAAATAGTCGACGAGTACACAGGACGCAGAACGCAATTGCCGTCAATTGTAGCGTGGAAATTCTCGTGCGCAGCAAAGTATGCAACATAAAATTATGAGCAATGCCACAAGGAAGCCAAAGGCGAAAAACTTTTCGCTGTACGACGACAACAACAACACAAACAATAACAACAACAGCAATAACAACTCTTGGACGTCTTTGGCAAAAGTTTTGTCTGAATTGCTACGGTCTGCTGGAGAATTAGGGAGGTGCCACGCCCACGTAGCCAGTGTTGAGCTGTCTAATGCATTGATTGATGAGCATGTCATGAACTTATGACATTGATAGTTATAAATTATTATTATTTCGACATTGTGCTTTTTGCAGAAACAAACGCTGAAAACTTTTTCATCATCCTTGCCATCTTGAACTTCTTTTCCTTTTTTTCCTTCCACCCTGTCCATTGGCAACTGCATAAAACATTTGACAATTAATTGACATTTAAAGTGCGCCCAGGGAGAAATGCTATGTCGAGGCACACAAATGATAACTATCACAATCTCCTGCCTTTTCCTTCAGCCGATGACGAGTCCCATTCGTCATGCCTGTCGACGG
This sequence comes from Hirtodrosophila histrioides, assembly GCA_037075165.1. Lineage (NCBI taxonomy): Eukaryota > Metazoa > Arthropoda > Insecta > Diptera > Drosophilidae > Hirtodrosophila > Hirtodrosophila histrioides. The sequence goes on along the minus strand of JBAMCL010000581.1, from coordinate 83,123 downwards.
CGCAAACAATGCCAGAAAATATCTACAGTGGAGCTGAATCATTTGAATGGAATGTTTTGTTGCTGCTTTTATTGTTATCAATAAGCCATAGAGACTGGGAGCCTGTAAATGGGCTGACAAGCAGTATAGAGGCAATTTTCCGCATACAAAAGTCAACTCATTTAACAGACGACAACGTCGACAAGGACACAACGTTGAGGATGATGAAAACAACAAGGAGCTGAATAATAAAAGACAAATGTAGGAATGAAAAATTCAAGACCCCAAACCAAGCAATGTTAAGTATTTATATAAATCCGAGGAAGGGCTTAAGGAGCGTCAAAAATGTTGATTAATTAAATACATCCGCAATGGGTAGGCAGTGTATAGAAAATGGTTAAAGTGAAGGTAATCTCTATTTAGTATTTAAGTATTGGGTAAATTGTTGCCATTTGGTAGAGATGACAAAATATCAAATAAATGGTACTGTTGTAAGTATCGATAGTATCAAATATTAAGCCCTGTCGATGAATTGTTCGATAAATTAATAGCACCTTTTACTTTTATCCTTGGAACTATCCTTAATATCGATAGTTTGAAACGTAAGGCGCTATCGATTTATTTTTTGAGATACATCGATAGTGCGTTTTTGCTTTTATCATTGTCCCTGAACAAAACTCTTGTATCAAACCTGTAAATATGGTAAATATCATTTCTCACGCTTATTCTTTTAGCTATAATGTAAGCTAAAATTTCTTGAATATCTCATATCTTGTATTAACTATAAAATCAAAGAATTATTAAACACATCATAAATTAGCTTTGTATTATAGCTTTAATCGTAACTAACCTTTGGATATGTTACAATCGATTGTATACATAGATATTTCAACAATTACATTTAAGAATTATCGATATTTGGTACATCTTCATGTTCTGCCACCTCTTTCATCCGTAGAGTGCATTTTAGGCTTGAAAAATGTCAATAAGGTAGAAATACACGAGTTTTCAATTCCAGCACAATTCTTCGCACATCTCTATTTAAAATTGTGGTCTACTATTGTGTAGCATGAATAACCATCGCAAATTTTAAGTCACGTATATATACGCGCCCACACACACACACACCCACTCAAACACACAACTGTCCGCCCAGCCACAAAATACAAAATGACCAAACACATTTCCTGTTTTGAGTTTGTTTGTTTTTCACTTTGTTTTGTGGCCATTTTCCATCGGTTTGTTGTGGGCACTTTTGGGCCGGGCTTGCTGTTTATCATTTTGGCATCTTCATTGCTGTCATTAAGCGGACATTATGCTGCTCCACCTGTTTTCCTTTCCCGCAGCACCTGACATTTTATAAATGTTTCAAAAAGTGTACACACACACTAACCCACACACACATAGAGAGAGAGAGAGAGAATGTCAGCACTACAGAGTCATAGTCTTTGCTTGGCTGGCAATATTTATAAAGAGAATTTTGATAAATGCTTCTTGGGGGTTTATTTAATGTGCGCCAAGTGCGTTTATTGTGCGAAATAATAAAAAGAAAGTGAGCCCAAGAAACCAGAATCAGGACCCCACAAACAAGCATTAAAAAAGAGACAGGGATATACTTTTTATAATGGAAGGAATCTTTTCGCCTCATGTCGGTGAAAATGCACAAGAAATATGTTGTCGATTTCTTTTTGTGAAAGTGATTTTAATGTGGCAAAAGCTTTTCTTCTGCTTTTGTGTTTGAGTTATTGAAAAAGTTAACTATAACTTTGCATAGGAACATCTTAAGAGAAAAGAATATATAAACCTCTTCCACAGTGGGGAACTTAAAAAAGGACAGATAGAAAAATAAGAAACATATTGTTAATGCATTTTATGGACTTTTCTATGATCAAATCGTACTTTCACACCGCCCTTGCCATTCTATCGACACTGGCAGTTTATTAAATTTGGTCTACAAAATATTTACCTTAATAGCACAGTGAATTAACATTATTCAAAGCTTTATTGGAGTTATGAATACGCAATGTCCGCCACAGGATGCTAGAAAATTTCAGAAGACGGAACCCTGTGAAACCCACAAAAATCCACAGCCGGCGCAGACTCATCCATCAATTTACAGGAGCATATATACACAGGAAAACACATGTAAATATTGCATATGTACATATATGTATATTAATTTCCATGCGTCACGTCTTCTGCCTGTTGATGACGATTATGATGAGAATATGATGATAATATTGTATCCACAGACGCCGCTGTGGCGTCTCTTGATGAAGATGATGATGCTGATGATGATAATGATAATGATGATGTGAATCTGTTGCAGACGAGCTCAAAACTGACGCCAACTCCATTGGGTGCGTTTACTTCAACAGTCAAAAGTTTTTATTTGCCACGCCCACACACATGAACACGCCAAGCGCATGAAATAATTTTCAGCATATTTTCTGCATATTCATCAAAATTGTTGTTTTATTTTTTTCAAGTGTATCATGGCTCTTACTCGCATGTGTTTGCTGTTTGTTTATATATATATTTTATATTTTCATATAATTTTTATTACTTTATTTTGAAAAGCGGATTGCTGCTCTGCGAGTCTGACGAGATGACGCATAATGCTCAAGTGGTTATGGGTAGGTATCCCATTTGGCAGACGATTCTGCCCCCGTTTTATTATTTCTGATACGTGAAACGCGGCCAACTACTTAAAACTTTCCGTCAAGGGGAGACGGCTCGGCTCGGCTCGGCTCGTGAGCGGTCAAATATTTGAATTCCCGTATAAAAGTTGAATATATTTTATATAACGACTTGGCGTTTTTATGACTCGCAATGATTTTAATTTAATATGCCTGAAAAATACAATTCTGCAGAAATTTGTGTTGGTTGGCTTGTTATGGTTTTATCGCAGCTATAAAATAATTATATATTTATTTATTTATTTCAAAGTGTTGAAGGCAAATTGTGTCCGAAGCAGCAGCAACTAAGACCTGCAGCTAGCCATAAAATAATTGTGTTTATCGTTTCTGTTGGCAGAAATTCGACGCGAAGAAGTACCCGTTTTGTCTAGTTGCTGTAAGATGACGAAAGTACACGAAATAAAGGACAGCGATCTGCATCGATTTGAAATCAATGAGAGTCTGTTTATTCAGAGAACAACTTATGATCTAAGTAAGCAAGGATTGCCATATCGATAGTTTCCTATCAAATATAAATGGATAAAGGGATACTCAATGAGAGCTACTGTGCTCTGATGTTACATTTCATATTTATAAATAGGTTAAGTCGAGGGGTTTCGTGGCTTCAAGGTTTATATGGGATGTATACAAGTTTGGTAAAAACGGATCGCTTAAGCATACAAACTGAATTTGCATTGAAATGTTTCCTTAAATTTAAGATTTTAGATTGTCCTAAAAACTTAGTTTAACATAACCTTACCAATTTTCAACAAAACAAAACTCTAGGATCGCAAAATAGATTTAAACTCATCAAAACTACAAGGCAAATAATCTGAAGGCTATTTTGGTGCTGAAATTATATTATTTAAGCTCTTCCTGCTTCCCTTAGACCCAAAACTTGAACACAGTCGAACAACAAAAGCAATAACCGAATAATAGTCATACCTCACAAATTCTCGTATATGCGTAACGTGGTAAGTACGAGAACAAATTGAAAAAGCAACCGCAAAATGTGGGCGGGCAAGCTCCAGGACTCGTCCAGTCAAATAACAAGAGGTGTGGTGGAGAAAAGGCTTAAGCACACAGGGCATCATATTATGGGCCAACATCTACCACAACCATAATAATAAGAACTACAACTCAAAGCTGCCAGTCTGTGCGCTGTGCGAATACTATAATTATTTTAAATTGCAAGCAGGAATACAGAAATATTTACGCATTCGTAATTGGCAGCAAGCAGCAGTAAGTACGTCAACAACAACAACAACAACAATCATATTGTTGCTGTACTCGCACACTTTCATTAAATTTTTTAGCTCGACGCTGAAAAGTATGCTACGATTTTACTTAAATCGCGCGCATGAGTACCCCCCGCTGCTGCCGTCACCATTGTCTGGCCGCATTAGCACTTGGGCCAGCGAACCAGCAACAACAACCACTACAACTATAGCAACAACAACAACAATAACTCAGGCACAACAAAACATTTCACTTCCTGTGCCGGTGAGAACTTAATGAAAAATAAAAATACGAAAAAACACTAACAAAAGCGGGGCGACAAAGAATTGTGTGGAGAAGTGGCAAGAGAAAGCCCCTCAATGGCTGGCAGGTGTGGAGAGCTCAAGCTACGGAATTGGGTTGTTGCGGGGGGTATGTCTTGAGAACGGTGATGCATTCAACAGCTTGGAAGTAATAGACCCAAACAAAAACACAACCCTCCACGGTGCACAAACAAAACCAAACAGAAACCTTCTTTGGGTGAGGAAAATGCCAAAATAACAGTATGGAACTTGGAACTTCTTCTTCCAGCAACTAAATACGCTCTAAATAACAACACAACATACATACAAATGAGACTGTGTGTGTGTGTGTGTGTGACTTTCCGGAAACCTCCTTAAATCAATTGCATATGGCAACTGACACTTAATTTAGAGTTTTGCTCTTATACATCTATATTTTAAATCAATTACAAACCCGTAGCCCCCCAGCCAAAATTGCCAAGCCTCAATATTTCAATCAATCAAACAGGCATTTTTCCTTGTCTAAGGCCCATAATATTGAATACCATCAATAACAATAATTTTCATAAATATGGTAAGACATAAATCACAAAGTAGCAGGCGCCACAAAGTACCAGGCGAGGCTCCTGGTCCTGCTCCCGATCCTGCCGCTAGACTGGGTGCTGCTAGCCGGGGCGTTATCGCAGCAATTCCTGCCACTTGGCCATGCGAGGCACGCGCACGCCTGGGAATGATGCGGCTGAGGGTATAGGAAGTGCCAGGGGCACACTTGCTAAGCAAAGTTCGCTCCCCTGCCCCAACAGGACACAGGACGTCTGGTGACGCCGTCACGCGGCGCTGTCATAGCGCAATAAAAATAAAAATCTAATTAGTATGCCGTTGACAGTTTAATCGTGATTACGCTGGCAAAAATTCCAACCAGCTAGCCAAACAGCACAAAAAAAAAACCGACAAAAAAGAGACGGGACGAGGGGGCTGTTGGTAGGAGAATCGTCAACATGCCAACAGTTGATTTTTGTTGTTCTCCATTTTGTTGCTGGTTTTGGGACGTTGTGCTTGGCATTTCCGGCAGCCGCCGACAATGCCACCAACGTTGCGTGCGTGCTACAACAAGTAAATGTGTGTGGGTGTGTGTGTGTGTATCCGTGTGTTGCTGTGTGAGTATGTTTGTGTCAAAAGTTTAGTGCTGCGCAACGAATAAGAGGCAGTGACGATCACATGCCGGCAAAGGGCTAAACAAAAATATCAAAAATAATAAGCCCAGCCGAAACAAGGGGTGTCCAAGAAGTTTAAAGGGTAACAAGTACGAATGCTCTAATCGAAAGTGCACGACCAGAGGATACCTTGTTTGTGACGAAATTTTGTAACAATGTAAATGTAAATTTACATATTATACCCTGGAAATGCGTAAATAGAATAAATATAAGTAAGTATTGGTAATTATAGTTAATAAATAAATAAATAATATAAGTAAATAAATAAAAATCGTAAAATAGCTGTAAGATTCCTATTTAAACACTTCGTGCTCTGAGAAACTAACACACTTGCAGAGGGTATAGGTTAGGTTAGGTAGTTCCGGTTGACCACCACATGGTGGTCCCTCATAAACCAATCAGGGCCTGAGTGTCGCCGGATACTGAAGGTCGTTAGGAGGTTTGTTGATCCTGTAGAGTTCCTGTGCGCTTGGCAAACAGCGCATTGGGAGTGTGTCTGGCCGCTTCTTCTAGCGGTGCGAGCCAGTAACTGCAGAGGGTATAAGTAATTATGTTGTCATGAAATGTGGAACGCATTGATTAAGATGTTTTCGACCACACTAAGTATGTACATATAGTCGAACATTAATAGTCGAGTCGATCTACGGAGTCCGTCTATTTGGTCTGTTTCTATACAAACCAGTCTATCAGTTCTGTTGAGGCCTGACACAGATATAATACGTAGTCCTTATAAATAATAAACATATTTATATTTATTGGGGTAACAAATAAATGTATTCGAATGTTGCGACTTCATTCTATTTCAATGGAAACTTGCAACAGATGTTGTTTTTTTGTTAAAAAGAAATAAGTCGGGCTCAGCTGAATTGGGCAGTTTTTGTTTGAAAAATCAATAATATAATTTATGTACTTTTCGCTTGAGTCTTTGTGGGTTTTCCTATTAATTTTAATGCCGTAGCACTTTTGTTTATAGCTGTCATATTTTGCCACATTTTGTTAAACAATTCCATAAGCGTATTTAATTCCTGACACGCCAATAATATCATTCTATTGATATTTATGTAAGTACATAAGTATCAATGTAACCTCGCGGATATTTTAGAGTGTTGTGTTTGTGCAACATAGTACGTGTGACATACACCCGCACTCCGCCAGCCCACACATACGAGCAGACGCCATCCCCTCTTGCGCCACTATTTTGTGACCCTTCTTAGTTGGCCATTGAAATGCGTGTCTAGTGAAGGATACGCGGGACGTGATTGAAATTTTCGAACAGGCGCCGGCGTCGCTGCTTTGCGTTGGTGTGTGCGCCTGTGTGTATGTGTATGTGTGTGTGTGTGTGTAGGCTTACAAAATATGACATACTTGCTGGCACGTCACTTGGCCGCTTGTCAGTCAGGAGCCAACAGTCAAAATCAAGCTGTTGTGTAGCTCTGGCCTAGACCGGAAGCGGAAGTCGCTTTGATGAATTGCATATCCCCCACCTACAGTCTGTACAGTGTGCACTCCAACCCTGGCATACACTTGAAACAAACAACTCTCAAGTTCAACGTTGTATGCAATGACTTTTCAGATTTTTAATAAAAATGCCAAAAAGGACTTACAACATAAAGCACGGCTTTATGAGGGGCGTCTCCCTTGCAACTACGACTATATAATTCCCGGCTGGCTGTCGTAAAAAGCGTGCAGAGAACGACGGAAACATAAAACCTTATTAAAGCTACCGGAAATGCAGACAAAGCGACAAGTCGTTGCAGCCATTTTGCCTAAAGTGTCAGACGGCGACGACGGCGATGATAACTGAAATCTGAACTGAAATGGAATCATTTTCATATAGCAGAGACTGAAGGTGGAGTGGGGAGGAGCCGTGGCAAACAAGCAGCATGTCACATAGCATCAAATTACAATGGCAGAAAAATATTAAAGAAATTGTGCTAAAAATAGGAATAAAAATTTTATGAATAACTGAGTGAGGTAAAAGGAAGAGATAAGTTGAAATGGCAGCTGGACAAAGGAGATTAAAGTGTTCGCTAAGTCTTCAAAGGCATTGACATAAAGCAATTCAAAGCAAGAAAATATATTGAAAGGGCATTGACTAATGCGGGTTAATGGCAAGTGAAATAATTACCTGAGCATTACAAGCAAATTTGACAAGCCGCAAGGACTTAAGAAATAGGGTGAGAAATTAGAAATTCTTTAGACCTGTTGCCGACTTTACATCAAGAGAACTTTTGTGAAAATGTGTGAAAATACGAGGCACCGCAAAGAATGATTATGTACAAATTTGTTAAAGGAAATGTTCATAGTGAAAGAGAATTGATACATAAAAAAGGACTACACCTACAGCATTCTTGTTTATATTTCTTTAAGCTATACAGAAAAGCTCAATAATAATAATTACTATGTTATTATTAAAATAAAACTTAGATTGTGAATATATTTTTTCGCTCAGAAACATCAAATTAATTTTTGAGTTTTATATTTGAACGAAAAAACGATTATGTTTTGCTAAAATATAAAATTTACCTGTTGAGATTTTTTTTAAATTTCAATAAATGAAACTTAAATCTGTATTAAATTAATACTGTGCTCGAAAAATATTAAGCTCAAAATATAGTCGTTGTTTTTCTTTGAAATATAAATTTTAAAAAACAATTTTTGTTTATGAACGCAATAAAATTCACAAAACAAGTTTAGTTTTTAGGGTAAAAGTAAATCTGAAAAATATGTTTTATTATTGGGCAATAAATAAATTCAAGAAATAATGCTAAAAAGTTAATTTTTATATATATTACTTATAAACGTTACAGTGCCTGGAAAATACTAAACTCTCACACTTAAAATTTCAAATAAAGTTTCTTTATTTACGATGAAAGTTTAGTCTATGCCTTTTGCCTGGTTGCTAGACTAGTTATGGTTAACACACAAACTGGGGGAAACTAAAAAGTGAATTAAAATGGTATACAAGGACAGTATGTAAAAGAATTTCTTAAGCTTTCAATTTAGCATATTAACCAACTTGTTTAAACGAAAACTTCTGTTTTGTGCTATGAAGAAAGTTACTTTATGTTTTTTAGTTCGTTTCATTCAAAAGAAAATAAATTGGTTTATGTGCCACACAGTGCCACAGTTGACAGCTCTGCAAAAGTAATAAACATGTTGCAACACTGTTATTATGCACTATTCAACACTGCTTAAAACGGGCACAAAATTGTGTTAGCTCCTAGAACAATGTGCTCCTTTGCCACCTTGGTTGCCGGAATAGTTGAACTACATAATGCAAACTGGCTTACATCTTGTACATTATTAATTATTCGAGGTTTTGGTAAATACAAACTGTTTCCATTGTTTTATAATCTGGTTTTGTTGTGCAAAAACATTTGAGCTAACTTTTAATTGTTTATTTAGTTTTCTGCTATTTCATTTCAGTAATAGCTGGGTAAAACCCTAGACTATGAATATATTGTAATAAAATGCGAAAAATCAAAGTGCATATAGAAACAGAACTGTGCTTAAACATATAGGGCTTGAGGCTACTTCTATTTTACTCTTTAAATCTTATCCACATTTTGGCGACTCCTCTATGGGAAAGTTCAATATTTTGGCATAAATGCAATTTTTTCTGTTGTTCAGTGTTTTGAAATTGTTTTGCTTTTCTCCATCTTGATACTTCCGATAGAAGAAAAGTTTTCATTTTTACGGACTACCCTTTATGTTTAACGCTTGATCAAATCAGCTAATATACAGTTGCTTTGTGCATTAATTAAGCCCGGGAGATTTTTCTCCAACTTGCAGCTTGAATGGTGTTTAATTTGTAAGCACCAAAAGACCTAAAGTGTAAATGGGGATAATTTAGTCCAGGTATGTAAAATAAGTAAATTAGTAAAGATTGTTTACTAGTTGTGTTTAATTGTGCAGGGGTTAAATGTAATGTTTATGTGTATTTTTACCTCAAAACTAACAAATATGTTTGTGTTCTGTGGAGCATTACTTTTATATAGTCAAAGGTATCAATATAAGCTAAGATGAAAGGTTATTAACAAAACCGTCTAGAAATCGATGTAATCAATCCTTTTCCCCTTTTCGTGCAAAATCGCATGTAGCAGTCGAGTACGAACTTTGCGTTCAATCCCCGTACCACAAATGCCAGACATGCGCTGTAAAATCATATATTTTTGAAATATGAAGAATAGTTAATGCGAGGAGTTTAGCTTTGATAGAAGTTTAATTTGATTCATCGGATCCACTTTTGTTTAGTCTCTGCCTAAATGAACGACAAAAATTAAACAAAACATGTAAGAATGCTCAAGAGGAATAGGTAGGCTATGGAGGCAGGGTCCAATTTGAAAAACAAAAATTCCAAAACTCAACTAAAGACTCTTGCTTTATATTGAGAGGTTTCATATTTTACATAATTTTTATTAGCAGCTCTCAGTTTTAACTTACTGAATAACTAAAGGCAAAGTTCTCACGCGTCGCTCCAATTGTCGTTTGTGGTTTTTAATAATTTATCATCTATGGTCTTTGTTGCAGTTCTGGATACTGCAGTTTGTGGTATTCGCTGCGGTTTTGGATTGCATACAGTCAGATAGCTGAAGGCTTGACCACAACATTATTGAACCACAACACATATTATGTAAGTGCCCATAGAATTTTGTTTAAATACTGCATTTGATATTTAAGTATGCAAGTATGTCAAGCATTAAAGAGTGTTAATCGGTTGATATAATGTAGCTCTGTTCACACTTGGCCTATTTGAAAGGCAATACACACTCACCTGGTAATGTTGTTAGGCAGGCAATGCTGATGATGAAAATCTTGCACAGTTTTATCCTTGGCAGCTGCATTGTATTAAATGTAATTATGGCAATTATTTATTTATATTTAAGTGAATTAGATGCTGAACGTTGTGTGCTCGCACTACCGATTATAGCCGCAACTATTTTGCAGCCATTTACATATGTATGTATATGTATGTGAGCAATATCCGATAGTTGAAACCACAGAAATCAATTTTTACATTTGCAATCTCGTGTTTGTTTCTCGTTTTTAGCGCAGCTGCAATTTCCCGCTTTTTTTTTTGTTTTTGTGTAATATTTATTTTTTATTTTTGCTGGTTTTCTATTTTGCGGTTGCACTTAATGCATATGATTTTTCCCATCGCTTTTGTTGAATTCCGTTTTGTCCTTTGCCTCGGCCACAATTAGCAGTTTGCTGCACAGTGGCTCACATACGTATACGTATTGGGTTTCCTAAATGTCGACCTTCCTCATGCATGCACAGAATTGGCAGAATTGTGTAAATACGTTGGGTTAGCAGAATTCAGCATTGAACTCGATTTGGTTATTTGCATTTTTCATATCCTTTTTGCCTTTTTTGCATATTCATTTCCTGTTTGCACTAACTTCCACTTTGTGTCGTTGGGAGCGTATATTCTTTTTATACATATATGATTTCACTTGTCTCTGTTACCCTTTGCCACAATGTTGTGGTTGGGTTGTGCTAACATGTGATTTCCAGCTGAAATGAAATGAAAAAATCTAAAATTATTAAGTTTGTTTAATTTTACGAATATAATTCCTAAGAACGTATAATTTTAAATGAAATGATTGAGTTATTGTCGATAATAATGAAAATAATTCTTTTATTTCAGCTTTATTTAACTTTTTGAACATAATTCATAAGAACTTACAATCTTTAAAAAGGGTTTGAATGATTGTTGAGTATAATTTAAGTAATTCTTTTATTTTCGCTTAGACAGGCTTTTGTATTCGGCGTGTTCCAGTCAAATAGGATATCGGGTTAACTGGTTAAAGTAATTTATTCAACGCACTTTGATGAGTTCAGATGAGGCCCGTAGGCGATGAGCTGGATCTATAAATTCTTCAAAAGTCTCAGACCCTAGCAACTAGTGCTCGATAAATTATCATTAAGCTTACTACTTTTACTAGTTTTAATTTGTTGAAATAAAAAAATTTTTGAATAATAAAATATATTCTGAGAAAACTTTTGTCAATGTATTTTGCTTTTAATTTTTAAGCAATTATCTCAACAACCCAACGATTGATATTGCCGTTTATTCTAAATTTTTTGTATTTATTATATACTATTTATAAATTTGATTTTAACGAGTGTACTGGTGCTTGTTAGTACCAGAAGCATTACATTAATTTGTCTTCTAGACAAAAGCAAAGTAAGCTCAATTTATCATTTTAGTTCAATTGAATTGGGACTCATTGTCAGCTATGTATAACCAATCTGTACAATTGATAAGTCCCCTTTTTCAGCTCAGTGTCTAACAAATCCAATCATCATACAAGTCACAAGACATACTGCCTCCACTTACTGAACGCAACTCCTAAATCATTGGCATAGTCCTTAAGCTGCACAGGCTTTACATGGCAGGGCATGAAAATAAAAAGGAGAGCGAGAGAGCTCACAGTGCATTTTCCATCTGATTTGAAAATCCAAATGTTGCCCATTAGCAAACCAAATACGCACAAAACGAAAGCTGCTACCGAGTAGAGTAGCTCCAACTTCAAAATTCACAGTCACGAGCCGTGCCTTAAAGCCCTCTCATTCTCCCTGTTGGCTCACTGACTCTCTGGTAGACTTTACATTGGAAATTGGCAAAAGCCAAGCCATGAAATTGTACAACACGATTTCCACATATCGTACATGACACCATTTGGCAATGATATGGCGGCGGCTTTTCGCATACATATGACGCCCTGGAGTATGCTACGGCTGGCTTCTTAACATACTCCTACAACTGTGTGTGTGTGTGTGTGTGTGTGTGTGACTGTGGGTGTGATGGTGAGTGTGTCTGGCTGTGTGTAGGGGCGAAATTCACTTATGGAAATCGAAGATTCTCGAAGCGTTGCCAGTCAGCGACAGTTCGCGACCGAACCTAAAACTAAACTGATATGAAGTATCAACATTCAGTATTCAATGTAAATCCTTTAAGCTCAAAATGCGCTTGAGAGTACAACACACACCCACAGACACACACACACACACATACACAATAACTCACTCAGTGACAAACTTCGGTCTGTGGCCCTGATTGGAATTCTGGCTGGGAAAAGTGAAAAGTGACTTTCGAGAAAGCTGTGGGCAGACTTAGAGATGGCACGTGGTGACATGCATCGCCTTGGGAATTTCATTTTTTATCCCTTGTGTGTCAAGTGGTGCGACTGATTAGATATAATGTGAAGTGCCAATTTGAGTTATCTTCGATGCCAAAGTACTAGATTTATTGATGTGGGATATCATATTTGTATACCCCTGCAGGAGGTACTATAATTGTGCCTTGAAGAAGACGCTTCAGACCCCACAAAGTACATACATACGAGTATAAACGATTATATTCTTGATCAGCATCAATAGTCAAGTTGATCTAGCCATATTTGACAAACTATAGTTTAAAGCTTGGAATAGTTATTTTTTCTGTTTCAGGCAGTATATATACCGCATCAGATCTTTATATCATAGGGAGAATTTGTCGAAAACCGAGTTTCCGTATGAAAAACATTTCAGGAAAGGTAAACAAAAGATGAACAAAAGATTATCTAATTAAGCAGCTTTATAATTGAAATGTGGCTTGTAGATACTGAAGCATCATATATTGATCTATATCTCTCTCTCTCTTTATGTGCCTCTCATCTTTTGTTTCTATTCTACGATGAATATTCGAATAATATTAATTAGTTTTCATGGCAATCCAATCACACTTTGAGGGAACCCTTTGGCATTATCCATGCAGGAAGTCAATATTATAAGTATTCCTTAGTCTGTCTGCTTCTATATTTATTGAACTTGACCCATATTGGATGGGTGGATGTATGTGGAAGTATTTTTGAGATTATTATTATAGTATTAATGAGAAGACATAAGATAAAAAATACAAATATCCATCTACAACAGTTAGAGAAGCTAAAACACTATTATTAGCGGCTTTATTTAAATGCCGACTCTTACTTTGTTCTATGTACATATATCTGTTCTTTATTTCACGGCGCACGCTAAAACAATGACGCTCGATTGCTGTTACATTACAGTCCGCCCTTAGAGTTAACTTAATGTTATGTTAATTGCAGAATGTCTTGTCAGTGTGACCATCTCTAGTTTACTACCATAATGTATAACAAGTATGTGAGTGTATTGATATGTATTATTGAGTTCTCTTATAGGGGTATTGTATCGAAATAATAATTCTAGCTTCACATTATTTAATATTAATATGGATTAATATTATTGGCAATAGAAAATTGACAAAATTAGTTTTAGATTGTATAAATAGTGCGTGTAAAGAATATCAATGTATTATTTAAAATACTTATTATTTAATCATGATAATAATAATCAATATAACATGAAAAATATGTCAAAAAATTTCTTAAGATATTTCTCTCATGGTTCTTTTAAATTCTAGTCAAGTCGAATATTATTTAAAACGAATTCATTGAAAAATCAGATGTAGTAGTTTTGAGTCATCATTGGATAGGCTGTATTTGGTTTTTCCGAATACGGAATAAGGGTATATATATTCCTAAACAAAAACAATAACAAAGCGAAGTGAATAGTCACATCCATCTTTCTCTTCGGCAATACAAGCATTCTCGACCATAACTTCCTTTTAACTTCAGTTTGAATTATAGTCAGCTAAAAGCAGTCAAAAATTAGAGCCCCATATTAGTTCTGTAAGCTTTATTGGTTTCCTAAGAATCCCTAAGCAGATCAAAGTTCGCACACAAAATTTGGTAAATGTTCCTAAGAACTGGCATAGACATACATGTGTATGAATGAAGGTCCTTCTTTTGACAAGCTAGCCTTAATGTAATGCCTGGCAACATCTCGTGCTCATCAGTCACAAAATTTACAAATTCCACAACATAAAACATATTTTGCTATACAGATTCTAGAAAGTCGCACAAGAAGTAAGCAAAGTGCTTAAACTTTTTTTATGCCAAGGCAACAAAAAACCAAAAATACAACAACAAAAAATGTAAAAGAAAGAAGAAAAAAAAAAACCAAAATATTGCAGCTCAAATTTATTTGCAAACATTTATTATAGTTACTTTGTTTTATTCTCGTAGAGTACTTTTGCTTGTTACGAGTTACGAGGCAGGCGTTTGGTCAGGGGGGTGTGGTGCGGTGGTGCGGTGGTGCATGGTGCGGGGCGGGTGCTACACTTTTTATGCTGCATTGTTTTATAGTCATTCGTCGTTGTCGTTGTTTGGGTAATGAAACGCACCGCAAAGTTGATAAAAAGGCGACCACAAAAAGCGAGCTGCAAAATGCGAATGGAAATCTAAAAGACTTTTGTTGGCTTGCGGAACAAATTAGTTTAAAGATAAGCAGGTTACAAAATATGCCAAAGCATACTTTGTGGGGCTATCAAACAAAGTGGCTCTCTTGATTAGCCCTTAGAGGGCGGACTTTTTGTGCTCTATATGGAGGGGAAGGGACTCGGCGAGTAAACACAATCAAGCGGCAGACTTTACGTGAAAATGTTTAACAGCTGTCGATGGAAAATGCAGCGCAAATAGCACAAAATAAACAGCCAGGCGCCTTGCCAGATATAGACAGAGAGCGAGATAGAGCATGCCATAGAGAGCGAGATGGCAAGATTGTGCGAGAGCGAGACAGCCGCGTGTCTGTAATGCGCCTTTGCCCGAGTGCACTGTAAATACCAAAGCAATTTTCACTGTAAAATTAACAAGCGCCAAACCGCAGCGGGGGAGCAGGAAGGACCACTGAACAGTGCTTGGTGGTGGTGCAGCAGTGAGTGGGTGATTTGGGTGGTTGAGCTATTGGCATCTTCAGACGAAACACGCGTCTGTGTGTGTGTGTGTGTGTGTGTGTGTGTGTGATGAAGTGTTAGTCTTAGTTACATGGCAAGTGGCTGTTGCACCACTTGGCAGAATCCGCTTTGGCCTGCTCGCAGGCACAAAATACTTACATAACGTATACCCCACTTCTCTGCTCTTTCACGGAGTACACTACCTTGCTCTGGCTTTCTATCACATTTCGCTTGTTTATTTGCCCTTTTAGCCATTTTTGTTAGCCTTAACACACACATACACACACACACACACACACATGAATGCAATTAAGCTGCCTTAGCTACTATGCAGCGAACGTTTCGACTGCTTAAACAGTTTTGCTGCCACACACACATGTACCAGCACATACACTCAAAGAAATTGCAAATGGTGCATGCGAGAGTGTGTGTGTGCGTGTGAGCACATAAAGGAGCCACATGCAACGTGCGGCGTGTCCTGTGTGCAATTTTGTATGTCTGCGAAAGGTTCTCGTTCTTATTTCAGCTGCCTGAATTGCTGGGCTCTTAACGATCCTGCCAGCGCTCTTTCAATGCTGTCTGTCTTCTTTGGTTATAGTTTGGCAGTTTTCGGGTGCGGGGACGACTATATAGCGCTTAGATCAAAAGAAAGACATCTGAGTAAATAAATACAGTGTAAATAAAGACCTAAGTTTCTACTTTTCTTTCTTGTGTTACATTGAAGATGGTCCAATTGCTTCTAAAGAGAAGAATGTTTTTAGGTTATAATACCAGTATATTTCAAAAAGTTTTTTTTAAATTTTTGTTAGATTAAGTAGTTTAAGTTTAATTAAAGGTATATAATATGATAATATAACTACTGCTTCGCAACATAGATCCCTTATCCCTAATTACAAGCCCCACCAACAAAATCATAAAAATTCTCTTTCATTTTCTAAACAACACCAACTTGATACATAAAATATAACACAATATCCGATTACACACATCACAAGCGCTCATACACACATTATTAATAATATCGTACATCCATATAAATCTTGTAAATAATGTAAATAACATTTCTTGAATACATATATACACATATACTTCATACATTCCCCATAATAATGTAAATAATAACTATTAAAATGTAACTCCAGCTGAAGGCCCTGGCAGCCATGGTTAAGAATTCAATGTTAACTCATAGTTTTAACTATTAGTTATCATTATATAAATAAATAAATAGCCTTTTTTTCAACAATTTAACATTGTCTGTTATTTTGTGAACATAAATTTAATTTAAGTAACCATAAATTAAAAAAACAAAAAGATTATATGGGAAAATGCAACAAACAAATTTGTCACAATTTTAGCCACGGCTAAATTCAATTTTAACATTGTTATTTAAAAAGTAATTAAAATAAAAATTTAAAAAAGTTATGTAAACAACTAAATTCAATGTGGATTGAAAAGCAAAATGGGAGATTTAATTTAAATTAATTTAATTTAAAATTAAATTTGTGTTATATGAAATTTTAGTGTATTCAAAGCTTGTTCATGTCATTAAAATTCACAAAAACGTGTTCTTAGTGAAGCTTTTGCGAAGGCCTTAAGAAGTTTACGTACACTTATTGACAGTTTAAGTAGAAAATATATAATTTATTGACGCCATTCTAATTTATATGCCTCAAACTAAAAGTATTTCACGAGAATGTAGCCAGATTTTAGGGCAAGTTCGTGTTCTTTCTGTAAATTATAACTCTGTTGTTTTGACACTGTCCAACACTAATAAGCAATAATAAGTATTTTCACAGCTCCACTTGTAAGGTGTTGGAAAACGTGCGAGAAATCGAAGAGTTGTGCTGTAAGCGATCGTTGTATTGAGGAGATGTGTAGTGTGCCATTGAGTGAAGTATCCTTATATATGTTGTCCTAATGCCATTAGGACTAAAAGTGTAATATACTGGGCTTTTAAAAAAAGAATAACATGATATTCAGTTTTGGATGCACATTGACAGATTCAGCAACGTTTGATTGACGCTTTATCTATTCAGCCTTGAATACCTGGAGTGAATAACATTCCAGTACAATTAGACTTATCTGTAGCTAAACGGTCTCTTGACCTACCCAACTTTGCACTCTGCCAACTGTCAAAGTTGATCAATTGTCGGCCTGAATTCGTTGCACTTCCCCCTGTCCAAAAGAATGTGGGAACTGCAACAACTGTCAGAGTCTGTTTGAAACTGTTACAATCCACTCGAAATTAACAACGGGTTAGTTGGAAAAAATTGCAAACTTGTTTTAAGCATTTTACCAAAATGGGGGACATAAACAAAGCTTTTAACTGGCCATCGGGCACACATCAGACACTCGTACCCAATTTCCATTCCCATTCCATTCCAAGTCCAATCAAATCAAGTCCAATAAATTCGTAAAATAAAATGTGCCAATAAATTTCACTCGATGCGGCTCTCCTCTCGTTCACACACTGAAAAACTAAACTAAAGTCAAATTGAATTAAAATTCAAAGCGCTTAATGTGGAGACGGAGTGAGGCAGTGGGTTAAAGGGAGATGGTGGGATACGCTGACAGCAGCCTTCAAGTTGTCGCATTTTTCAATAAACTAAACAATTTACGAAAATTGAAGTTTATCTCAATTGTGCAGCTGTTGTTGACAACATTTTGTCGTCAACTAACAAAGCTTTGTGCCCTCTTTCACTGGCTCGCTCCGAACTCAATTTGGCAATAAACTGCTTTCAGCCATACCATATTCCCTCTGTACGAACCCCAAAAGCCCTCCGGCGCCCTCCCCTAGGCTCTGCACCGGCTTGCCCCAGGCTCCTCCATTGGAGTGGCGCACAAATGCGCTTAGTTGCTTTATTGGTCAAGCTGTTGTGCGTGGATAAAACCCTTTTAGTGCACAATTGCTATAAATTTGCTGCGGCCATTATATGGGGAGGGTGCGGGAGTGCTGTAACTTGGATTCGGAATGGTTCCATTGTCATGTGTGCGACTGTGTCGCAGGGGATAACCAAGTCGATTGACGAACAAGCTTATTTTAATCTCATTTGACAGCCCTGAAAGGCAACCAACCCAGAGGCAATGCCAACTACTATTTTTCCCAAACAGCTGTTGTAGCTCTTTGAGTTTGACAAATGAACAACGTGAAAGGGTTTTGGGTGTCCCTATTCCGATCCATCTCCCTCGCCCACTCAATGTCATATAATTTCACCATGATTAACTTTGAAATTTGCATTCCGTCCAGTTCTCAAACACTCAAAAAAGCCGCTCATTTTGATGACCCCAGCATTAAAATGCTCAGCCCTTTGTATTTGGCTGTCCACATCTTTTTCTTGGTCAGTGTTCTTCTTAGTAATGTGCGGGTTAATTTTGTAATTTTCGCACATGGCCTTTTGGGTACAATAAAGATTATGGTCTGGGTCTGGGTCTGGGTCTGAGGCAGGGTTCTGGGACTTGTGCTTGGTTTTTCGCAAAAGTTTATGAGCTGACGTTTAATTGGAATGGATTGTGTGTGGGGTCAAGGGGTGGGCTTTTAAGTTTTCATTAGTTTGGAAAATTATGTTAAATTGGTTCAAATGAACAACTGGGTAGATTAACTGAAAGATGCTTAAAGTTTTGCCAATTTAAGTTGCCAAGGGCTGTGAATGAAAACTACATTTGAGTAGCTTTTACTTTACGACCTACAAGGACTTAAGTGTTTTCTTTTTATAGCTTTTTTTTAAGCTGATGAAAATCAATTTGCTAATTGACCACGAATTCACAGCATTGAAAATCGAGTTATTATGTAAGGTAATAAAAGTGCAAATAATTCTTAGAGCTGACAACTATTTAATGACTTTGTGTGTCGGTTGAGAAAAGTGGAAAATTAATCCCTTAAAGTACTTATTTATTAAATGACTTTTGTTTCGAATGAAATATTTTATTATATTGAATTTAGAATAATGTTGAATAATTCTCTTAAATCTTATTGATTATTCACTCACTTAATAGTTAAATTAAATTTAATCACATGTGGTACACATGCTCAATTTAAGTAAGGATAATCTTAAATGTCTCTAAGTAACTATGCAGAACATTCCCGTTTGGCTGTTGCATATTTCAATGCCAGCCAAATGGTCTAAGTAGACACACACACACATAGAGTCCTCTAGCATCCTTAGCAGTCGCCATTTTGCTGTTTATTTTTTTTTTTGTTGGTGAATTTCCCAGCTGAATCGAAGCCTCTGTCGAAATAATGCGCATATCGTTGATATTTTTCTTCAATTTACACGATTTTCAATTCAAATGGTCTACTCGATGTGGAGCTGGTGGTGTTCGGGGGGAAGGGCATAGACTGTTGGGGTAGCGAAACTTTTCGCATAAAATAACACAAGATAAATTGTTAATGCGTCTGTGGGGAAGCGATTAGCGGTAAATGTGTCGAGTTTATTTCGAGTTTTCAGCTTCGTCTGAGAGTTTTCACATGCGGCCAATGCGGCGTATGCGCAATTTAAATATTATTCGCACAAGTCCCACTGGCAAGGTCCAAATGTCAGTAAATTCAGTTATTCAGTTTGTTGTTGTCGACAACAAGACATATACAAAACAAAACTTCCGGCTTGCCGTTACGAGCTTGACCAGCACAAAATATTATCCAGCAATGGAGAATATGTATTTTTGTGCTCATGCGATTGGCAGTGCATTTACAGCTAAATAAAGGCTATCCTATATGGGATCCAGTGTATATAACTGATGTCTGGCTGCAAAAATTGTCTCAGTTACAGGAAGGCAGCTCAACGAGCACTGGCAATTTATTTCGCTTTATGTTGCCAAGGATTTTGTGCGCTTGCTCAAGTGCCTCCAGGTGACTTCACTCGAGGAATTGGAATTGGCCAGCTGAAGCACACACGTTGCCAGGCCCTGAGTATTCAGGTGTGCAATTGGTAAAATGCAACTGCAGCTGCAGCTCTGCCATTGCAGCTGCAGCTCATGATAAATCGTTATTTATAATTTGTATTGTAGTCGAACGATTTGCTTTATTTCCCTTACAAATGGAAATTGTAAAGTGGCAATCAAAGAAATCACTCGTTTAGCTCAAATTATTCTACAAGTGGCTTTAAGAATTGTTTCAATAGGTGCATTGCCAAATGTAATTGATATTTATTGATGTAAGGGAGGTATTAGCGACTTTCAAAAATACTTAACTTACGTACTCAGCCAAGATGAAAAGACAAATGATTTTTCTTATCACGATATATGTGTACCCTCGCAGAGGATATTATAGTCACGGAATGTTACATAGATATAGGAAAACCTGTCTTGTTTCTTATTATATAACAAGAAAATGCAGGGTTGTTAAATGTCTCAGATGTTGGAAAAATTTGATCGATATCAATTATATTTTAAAGCGGACATATAAACATTCTGATGATTTTATTGGTAAAAATTGGGATATTATATTCAACAAATATATTTATTGTTGAGGTACCAATGTGGCAACTGAAGCTTACTATATGTAAAACAATTGGATGAAAAATGATTTTTTGGTTGAAAATCGAACTTGTTTTAGCAGCTCTCTTCATCAAACTAAGCGATTGTGAACTAAGTTATATACATATAAGTATAAAAATGTGTTTTCTTGGAATATGCAAAAATCCAATAAATCGAAAAGTTTTGCACCGATTGAGCTCAAATTTTGACACAGTATACAGTTCGCTTCAAGCATTGGTTTTATCTATTTTTCGCGTCAATAATATATCGGCGAACGGGAGAACACATCTTCTTGTGTACCAGCAACAGTAGGCATCCCAGCCCCACGGCCGGAAAACTGTTGTAAGCAACATGAAAAATCTACTCCCACCCGTCACCACGGACTGGAAATGGTCATAAGGTCAAATGTGTGAGAGAAGGTTTTATTTAGATCGGTTTCTAAGTTCTTCATACCCTATACAAAGTATCATGAGGCACGGTAGGGAAAATAGTGGAAAGTTATTATTGTTTATTTCTTACTTTTCCTTTGACACTGTGCCGCAGCGAATTGTGGCGTGGTACATGTAGTGTTTTATAAAGTTTGTTAAATTTAATCAAATTCGGATGGGCCGAGAACTTAGTTTGTATGTGAAACATGAGTGCAGGGTATGTATATTCACCGCGACTGTTCTTATGTCTTTCTCTATTTCTTAATATCTTTATGAATTCATCTCTAACCATCTTTATATATTTAGAAACTAAGTGAATTCCCATTTGATTTCTGCGTGATACTTGTCTAACCACATTCGAGTCCTGGCTTAATTATAATAATCATTCATACAAATTTGGGCTGCAAACTCTTCAAAAGTTTTACAAATTTGCAAAACCAACAAATTATGCCACACACACAGATAAACTACCGCACCCATCCCCTCTGTCTGCATCGACCATCGACTTGTATCTACACACCGAAGTACATCCACAAACTACAGTAAATACCAAAAACCGAAAAATAATTATTAGCTACGTAAATTTCAAAACCAAAAATGTTCAAATTTGTTAACCTGCCAGCAGGATGGCTATGAAGAGAATTGGTACGGGGGCGCGGGTTGGAAGGTATTTGGTGAGCCAACCTAATTTTGAGAGCAAACATAATTTATGGATAATTACATATTTTACTGCGCACATACGAGTTGGGCCTCCCCCGGAAAACTTTTATAGAGATTTCATTTTGCGTGCAGAGCGGTCAAAATATTTTGATACAAAAATGTTTGCAGTGTTATTAATGAAAAATGTTTGTGGCAAGCAAACCTCAACTGAAGATTACAGTTCTGGCAGCTTCTTAAAGTGCGATGAGCACTTTCTGGAAGGAGGGTATGGGGATTTTCTGGAGGTCAGGAGGAGCTCGCTTAGCTGCGGCATAAATAAATGCAACTGTCAGTGGCAGAGCGAGTAGCTGAAAGTCTAAAAGCTGCTGGCCAACTGTCAGCGCCGAGTGCAAGTGACAAGTCGGGACATGAGCGCGAGGACAAGAGCCGGATGCCCCGTCGCGGCAATGGAGGTCAACCCCAATTGTGTGTGAGTGTGTGAGTGTGCCAGTTGCGCCATTCTATTTAGCTCTTTAGTGGCTGACTCCCTTTTCAGGCCACCGTCCTTGCCGCGTAACGCTGCGAACATATTGTGCATGCCGCTGCCACAGACTGTTGCATACTTTTGTGCACTCGACTGAGCCTGAGTGACTGCGCCTCAAGTCTGCCCCGCTCCCCGCTCCCCGCACCCCAGCTGCCATTTTCCACTTGCCACTGAGAAATTACCTAGCCAAAGTTGCGTAGCGACGAATCAGGCGTAAAGCAGACAAAGAAAAGTAGCTCCAAGTTAGCTGACAGATATTATTATTTATGCGGCTCTCTGGGTCGCCTTTCGCTATCCCTCTCTCTCGCTCTCTCTTTCTGTTTGTCTCTGTCACTCCCTTTCTGTCAATGGCTTCCTCTTTCTTTGGTGCATGCCTGGGTGAGTTTTTAAGTGTGGAATCGCGAAATGGAAACGCTCATTACTCATGCGAGTGCAGCTTGGGCAAAAGGCAAAACTTTCTGAAGTAAACTAGTTTTCTGGTGTTTGTACACCGAATTCCAGAAAAGTAAGAGGAATAAGAATTTAAAATGCTGAAACACCATATTGTATCAAAAGATCATATATAAAAAAAACTTGTAAAAATGGAGCTTGGCTTAGTACTATGGATTTATAACATGATTCACATATACATATTTGATCCACATTCGAGCCAATTCCAAAAATCTGTTATGCTTATTTTTGTAATTTTTTTTTTTTAATTTAAATATATATATATATTTTTCAAAAGAGCTTTCTCCCACCTATCGTGGCAGCTTATGCAACTTGTGCATAAGTTGTACATAAAAAAACAAAATTATGATCACTGGAAGATACATAAGTATATAGAGAAATTACCATTTATTTACATTTCTTAGTATTTACAAGGACACTTCTATTTATATTTAATATCAGAAAGAGATGAAATAAACCTTGGACTAAGTGTGTATTCGAGAAGACAGGACCTGGGGATGGGGATAATACTATGGATTCTTTACTATCCTGCTGTTAAAAGTGAGCTGCAAACTCTTCCGCGGTATTCGAAATTGAGTTTCGGAACAGTTGATTTATTTATTCTGACAGATTTCTAATTCAGATCATATTTATCCAATGACAAGTTTTTGTTAACCATTCTTGAATTATTTGAATTCAAAATAAAGTAAATATTTACAAATTTACGCCCGCGGGCCAAAAGTGTTGTATGCAACTTGAAAAATGTTCTTTCACGGACAGGAAATTGGCTTCAGGTCAAATGTGTGAGAGAAGGCTTTTGTTAGATCGGGTTCTAAGTTCTTCATACCCTAACAAAATATCATAACGCACGGGAGGGAAAATAGTGGAAAGATATTTTGTTTATTTCTTACAAACTCAACCATGCAAAACAATGTGCCGCAGCAAAGTGTGGCAGGGTACATCTAGTTTGGAATAAAAATGCTGTGTTCCAAAAAACCATTAAGTTTTTCAATTAGAAACGTATTCCTTTGAACCAATGGAATGAAATTTATTCCAATATAAATTTGTAAAGGAAGAACAGTTGCTTATTCAATCGACAACGATTCGGAAGTACTTGGTATGTGGAACCGGCTTGAATAAGAAATATATGTAAATATTTTCCAATATATTTATGGGCAATCTTATATTATTGTGATAAGGTTGAATATATTGAAATTCCATTGTTTGATACAAGTAGCTTGAAGCTAAGAATCCGTATCATTGGCTTGGTGACCCATAAAAACTATTAAGCTGCGTATTGCAGGCGTAGGCAGCATCAAATAAATCACATGCCCGCGTCTAATTAAACTTAAGCTGCGACCCTTAACACTTGAACTTTGGCATTGTTTTTGTTGCCCCATGTTGAATTTGTTGCCCCATGCTGAGCCGCGTGCCCGCGCACACGCCAAGTCATTTGCATAAGGCTTTGCAGGCGACACACACGCCTACCAGGCGAAAGATCAACCGGGGAGCCATTCAAGGGAACAGGTCCCAACACCCAACATCCGGCCCCGCCGACATGTGAATGTGTCTATGCATATAAGCAAGACACTGTGCCCCCCCCTTTCTGCCTTCTGCCACTCCCCCACCATTGAGTAGTGGCAACTGTGTCACGCGCGCGTTTGTGTCATGTGTGCCAATTAAAGTCCTGCCGCGCCCCCAAAAACACCAGGCAGCCAAAACTTGATGGCAATTGGGAAGAACGTAAAGGACTCGATGTTGCCATGCTCTGTGTTGCGCCAAATCTATTTCTACCTTGAGTATTTATATTTCAAATTTATTGTTTACAGTAGCTGAGAGTCTTGTATAGCAGATATTGGAGAGCAAGATTTATAGGCCAAACAACTCAAAGACAGAAGAGCAAAGCCAATAAATTGAGCTTTCTTTGAAAGTCCAAAAACATCTATAGGGGATATATAGTTTGGTTCAAATTTTTCCCAGAAATATTCACGCCTCAAGCTTGTTTACGCTTTAAGAGTTCTTCAATATTATAAGTAGTATGAAAATTAAATTGTCAACCTATAGAGCCGATATTTAAGAAGAAGAAGGCTTATGAAATACACAACAGCTTAAAGCCAAAGAAGCCAAGTGTTTAATTGAAACTTATAAATTGAGCTTGCACCTTTCCGTGATTTGAAGGACTTAACATATCTCAATAGGGGTTATATTCCCCTAGAAAAATGCACACTTGAAGCATTTCTCTGCCTTTAAAGCTGTACACGATCATAAACAGCAAGCATGCCAAATGTCAGTCAAGAAGATAGCCATGAATCGAGTTTATAGTAAAGTTTACAGCGTATTTCATTACTTCCACACTACAAAATATAACATTCTTTGACAGCTTGCTGCTTTAGTCCAGGCAACTCCTGTGCGCCGCCAGGAAAGGGTATTCAAATACAAGTTGCTCGCCTTCTACTGCTGCTGCTACTTACTATAGTCTACTTTTGCGCGTTGGTGCCTTGTTGTGCGCATTATTAGCTGTCGTTTATTTTACACAAGCACAGGGCGGCGGCTAACAGAAGAGCAAGGATGAAGTTGAGCAGCTCATGCTGCTTCAAAGTCCTTGTGCACAACAAAATTTCTCTTGTCGTCGTTTGCCATGGGAAAGAAAGGACCCAACTCCCCACATCTTTGGTTGTTGTGTGCATATGCCAGGCAGCCACTTGGCTGTTGCTACTGTTGCTCCTTGAACTGCCCCCACCCAGCTCCCTTCCTGCCTTGTGGTCCTCGCCTTCGACTTTGTTGCTGTCGTTGCCGTTTTAGCTGCCGTGAAGCTACTTATCTTTATACATTTAAAGTCATTAGTTGCTGCTGCTGCTGCAGATCTTAAAGAACCAACGGGTTTAGCTCAGGAAGTGCAGACTTCAAAAGGGCTTCAACAAAAAGCCAATGTCAGTCCCGGGAAAGTTCACTGGATACTGCTGCAGCAGAAATTCAATTGCAAAACAAAAAACAAGTTGCAAATATTTTTCTAATTCTAGGTGTGAGTGCCAGCAGCAAGAGTCCTGGGGATAGTATAACAGATGACAAGGCACAGCGGAAGGAGCAATGAGCGCTAATGAACTATGAAAATAGCAGATGCCAAAACCGAACAAAAACAAGAAAGAGTGTCGGATATACCCGACAAGGCGACACTCTGTACTCAACGCTCAAATAGCCAAACTTGGTCTGCGTTTGGTCTATCGATTTGATAGTCTCCGAAATCGAACCAGAAAAGGATATATAAATTTGTTGCTGTTGCTGCTGATCAAGAATACTTTATATACTTTATTGTGACAAAGATGCATTCTTTTGCTTGTTACATACACTTTTTTATAACCTCCCTTTAACGCACTTTATGGGTACAGGGAGTAAAAATAATTAATAATTTTACCAATTCACACTAATAGTTAACGTCGTCATCGACGGAAAGGCCCAATCCTTCCCCGGTTATCTACCCAGCAGAATATTATAAATAATGTCAATATGGTAAATATAATTTTCCTATTAGTTTTCTTCTAGTTTTAATGTAAACGCATTTTTTAATATATTTTTTTTTTAATTATATTAAGTCTTGTTTACTTTTTATAAACCATTTAGTATCAACTAATAGATGAGCAAAATGATTGCTAAAATGTGTTTATTTTACTTATTGCAATATAAGCTTAATATTAAAATTATGAGGTAAGAGATCTCAACTAAGCAATTAAATCAACTTCTTCGGCTTATATTGTTTAAGTTTATATTACTCATTTGTATAAGAAATATTGCTATAATCTAGTCATAGCTAAGACAGGTTTATTTTTTAGAGTACAACGCCCAAATCGAGAAAGAGATCTCATTTTATCCAATCCATTCCTCCTCATTATCCCAATATGCAACCTAAGGAGGATTTTGGTCTGCTCATCGATCCATACCATGTGGACTGTTTCACCTGAATATTTAAAACTCCCTTTGTCTTAAACATTATGCAACTACACCAATCAATATTTTCTACTTTCCTCTGGAAACTTTTTGTTTTTTAAGACTTTTGATATGATTTGAAAATATCGAATATATATATATATAGCCTATGGTTAAACGTAGTTTCCTATCATTTGCATTATAGCTTGAAATAAAATGTTCAAATGAAGACCGATAAGTAACATAACAAGTTTTCAAAACATATGCCTCTAATTTCTCCTGTTGATTTGGTACGACCATTTAAACAGTTGAGCACTTGGGCGATCTGATCTGAACTGTAATATAGTATATCCACAACAGAAACACAAAGCCGAGAATAATTCGTATTGAATAGTTAGCGAAAATGGGAAAGGGAAGGAATCATTGAAGTTTCTTTGAATAGGGTCGAAAACGTGAATAGTCTTGACCAGCACGAATATCCACAGTGCAGCTTAATTAATTGTAAAAACTAAAGTGCAGAAATGGAAGAATACCAATGTGAAATTCTCATCCAGTTCCGTTTCAAAGCTTCATCTGGTGCGTCTGCCCTTTCTACCGCATCCCCTTGAAATGAGGCAAGTGGCAGCAGCTGCCACAACGGGCAACGGGGGCAGCAACAACAAATGCTAATGCAACGCGTAGCAGCAGTTCAGAGCCAAGTGGCATTGCTATCGGATGGCTGTCTCGGTTGGTCAAGTAACTCGATTCTGTGGCTTGCTGCCTGGCACTATTTTGTAATTTATATGCGCGTGTCAATGTCGTCGTCCTTGCTGCAGCAGCTTCCTTGCAACGGAGCAACCGCAACGAACGAAATCTGACAGGAAGCATTTTTGTGACAAGCGCACAAGTTTCACGCTTCAATGTGCAACAGAATGACATCCAAGAGGGGCTGAGGGGTGTGTTGCAAGGGGCAAGCGTCAACAGCAAATGAATACGCCTGACCGCCCAGAGGGATGGGAGCGAAATCACAATATGTTTTTGATTTGTTTATTTTTTTGTAGTTTTATATTTCAGTTTTAGCTGACATCTGGTTGAAAATGGTAAGAGTTTGACATTGATAGACATAGGAGTCACCTGATAAAAAGAGTGGGGAAAGCAAATGTCAACTGATTTAAAGCGCTCGAGCTAAGTTGTAAAAGATCAGATTAGATTCACCAGACCTTAACTTAAGTCAAAGGCAAACAACTTTCTGGATTTTTAAGGGATCTCTATTAATCATAAATATTCTGTTCTCTTGTCTGGAATAGCTCAGTGTAGTCCAGTTCATTAGGTTGAGAGTATAAAACTGTTTCATTCTACTACTTTGCATAACAAATGACAAGCTAAAGTATAAAGAAATAATAACACTATTATAGTAGGAATAGTGACGTGACAAGCCGTGAACATATTGACTGGGTGGCAACTCTTGTAGGAGGTTCGGGGCGAATGGCAATTCGCGAGAAGAGATATGCCACCATTCGTTGTGAACGCAAGAGATCGAATTAAACAAGAGATCTTATAAAGGAGAATTGTGAAATTAAAGATAAGTTCAGAAAAATAAAGAAAAGAGTTGTGATTTAAATGATAGCCATACTATGAAAGTATTTATTCTTTACATCTGATAATTATCCCTTAAGGAAAGTTTTCCTCAAAGTGAGAAAGAAACTTTTCTTAACCTTTTAAATTTGACGGGTTTTAAGGTTGCTTCAAATTATCCTTCAACTTTTTAAATAATACTGGCAGCTGTGTACCAGTTATTGTAAGTTGGGTGTCTTTAAAATAGGTGGTATAATAAAGTTATAGTAAGTTTGGTGTCATTAAAATTGGTGGTATAATAAAGAATATATATTACACATGAGTATTTCGAGGTGATGTTAATAAAAAGATGTATTTAAAATGATTTGGGTTGGAATGAGTAAAGATGTTTACTTATAAAGGTTGTATTATAACTTATAATTAATAAGTGTTTAGACTAAGTGATAGATGTTGCTTAATTTAAGAAAGGAAATAATTCTAAAGATATGGTGCTGGGTAGGGTCAGTGATAAGTTTTATGTGGTCTACGTCTTAGAAGAAGGTTAGTCTGTGGGCTGGGAATGTGGAACAGTCAATTAAGATGTGTTTTAGGGTTATAGTATAGTTTGTATTGCAAAATGTGCAAATATTAGTGTGTCCAAGACGAAGCCATAACTATAACTTGTCGAGTCTACCTACTTTGTAAAGTAACTTAATAAATATGTTGATATCTCCAGTTTTAGTTGAAAGAAATTTAATTAAGATGCAATAAAGTATTAAGGGAATAAGCTATACTATTACAAATTTGTTGTTTTCAATTTTAGATTTACAAGGTGGACTTTGAGATTTTCGGAATGCACAAATTTTTAAATTTTGTTGCACTGTTGAATTTTGTCTCCGGGCTATCCTTAGCAACAAAAGCAGCTCCTTCTGTACGAGTTGAATAAAATACATAACATATGTTTGCCATCAACAGACAGTTGTAGCTTTCCTTACCCAAAACAAATGCTACAATATAAACATATTACGAGCACTCGGCGCTCATTGCCAACTTTTTTAAAGAGGAAGCCGCCAAATGGATTTTTGTACCTGAGGAAAACTTTTTAACCATTTAAACTGGCGACATTTTTCTTCCCGTTTGCCGTTCCATTTCCAGCCTTATTCTCAATGGTGGCGGCTGCTGCTGTTGCTGCTTCAGTCCTTGTTATTATTATTCAGTTACGCGCTGTTTATACAGGCGAGATATTCATACATTCATGAATATATATAAAGCACGTATTCGTATCTCCTTTGGCGCTGGCCCAACACACACGACGCAGGACGAGAATTTGCATAAACACCAACTACAACAACAACAACAACAAGTACGGAACAACAACTGTAGAAGCCACAAAAAGCATCCGCAGATAGCGTAACGCGACTTGGTTTACTTTTAAATTTGTATTATATGCATTTATACCCCACTCACCACCCCACCCCACCCAAACCCACACCACCCACACCATAACATGTATTTTTTTCCGCACTTGTACATGTTTATAAAATTGTCTAAATTCCCACAAGTTGATTTAAACTTTCTTCTTTCTTCGCTGTATATGTTACTACCAAAAGTTGAGCCTCGCTTTTGTTAGTTGGTTGCCTGCGATTCGCTTTTAAGTACTATACAGGGTATACAACACTTCCTATTCAGTTTGCAACAACATATTATTTATTAAAGGATGCCATTTATAGATTCAGAGCAATAACCGATCCCTTAAATCATTATTAAACCTTACATTAATGCTGGTTAGCCACAATCGAATTCGGAATTTGGAGATAACCAAATCTATTATTCAATTGATATTTTCATTTTGAAATTTCCAATTTGAAGCTTCAATTTGAGTTATGTAAACTTAGGAAAACAAATAATATCTACAGATCCTTTCAAACCATATGAAGCCTTACATTCAAGCCTATTTTCGCTCTTGATGTCTTATCGATATTTAAATATAATTATACACATGTATTTAATTACTTAATAAATATGCCATAAATGTTCTCAGTCTATAATTTTTATTTTTGAAATAAAGATAATTCTGCTACAACTACTACATACCCTACATTTATGCTGCCTAACTCCAATCGAAAGGAAAACTTTGAGCTCAAAAATCAATTTTCCTTTACCTTCAATTTGAAAATTTCATATCGAAATTTCGTTTCTTCAATTTGAGTTCTGGTAACTTACAAGGCATAGATAATTCGGTGCTGAGCAATTTCCACTTCAGCAATTTTTGGATGTTCCTTGCAGTGGACTCGATGCGCTGGTCTCCTTCGTTGGTGCCACGTCGCGTATACGTTATGCTTTTTACACAATTGTTATTGTTGTTGCTCGGCAGTGGAGGTAGTAGGTCTGCGGGCCTGTTGGGGGTCTGAGAGCCTGTCTTTTTGGAGCATTGCCGGCAAGCAGAAATGTTTTTCTTGTACACACGAGTATCATATATACTATCGGTTGGGGGACTGCGATGGCACCAGGAAATGCTAAAAATGCACTCAGGTATTGAAATCTGTGAACATGTGTGTGTTTTATGTTAGTGGTGTGTGTGTTTATGTGTGTGTGAGTGTGTCTGATGGCTGTTGTGCCAGTGGTGTGCTCCTTGTTTATTTATGCAACTGTGCCAGAGGATTCGGTTTTGGTTTTGGGCAAGGCAACAAGATAAGGGCATGTTTTATGTAATACTCTCGTATCAGCATCGAATATATGAAATTGAAAGCGAAAATACTATGTGATGAGCACAACAATTGGAGGATTGATATAGACAATTGTGTCAAGATAAGTATAGAGGCTGTTAATGGAAATTGGCTACAGTGGCATGAACTAGATAAATCAGTCACATCTGGGGCTAATAACTATAGTTTGTTCCCGAAGGTGAAATAGGAATTGATGTGCTTGAGAAATGTCTGTCTTTGGTATTCCTGTTGGTCCAGAGTCAGTTAAAGTGGTCAGATATGTTTGCCAAGCCAACTCCTGCTCGCAAAAATGAGCAATATTCTCATTTTAATCGCTGAGAGTCACCAAATTTGATGTACAATTTACTAATTCCGCCTACTCTCTCCGCAAAGTACACAAAAGTAAACAGACTGGGAAGCAGAGCAATCCGCAGTTGGGAACTTCAAGCTTCTAAATTCCTATTTAAAATTCTCCAGCGCGAATGTGCTTTTCTTTACAATAAGTGATACAATAAGGGATACTTTATAATCATCTCAGAAATATTTAAAATTCGATTGATTTCAATGACGAGATCCTCTCCAAATAATATATTCGTTTGAAAAGATACTTAACTGATTTCCTAACATTGATTGAAGAGAATTCTGCTTTCTAATCGTATCACCAGTTCCTCACTCTTCGCTCTCTTGCAATATTTATTTATTAATATTGATAGTTAAACTTAAGAAGTTTAAACTACCAAGTACCTTATAGCGCGGGCTACTTAAGCCTTATAAAGATTATTTAAATTACAGGTTTAGCTTAGTAGATTGGATGTAAATAGTAATGTTATTAACAATAGTAGGAAGTGTACACTGCTGTGTTTAAAGAAACTTTGTTAGAAATATAAAGATATTTATAAAGTAGTGTTTATAAAGTAATATTAACAATGATGAGGTGTATAAAAAAGTGGTAGTTAGAGTGTTGAGATCTGGTAGAAAAGTTTCAAAGAGTTTCATGTGTGTATTGATATTTTTAATATTTAATTTTATGATTTTAATAATGTTTTCTTTATTGGGATGGGATAGGATAGATGTGGGCTTAGTATTGCCAATTACTTTATTCCAGGCTTGCCTAAACGCTGGACAACACATACTGCTTATCTGCTTACACTCTTACACTATATCTAATCACTTTACATATAATATATCATTCTAGTTAACATCTATTGTTTAGTTAATATGCTGAGCCGTTACTATCTTAGCCACACTTGCAACATTCACATTCACTCACACTCAAACTCACACTTAGAATCCTGCACACTCAGTCACACTCACACTCACACTCATCGCTGTAACCAGCCAAGCACTTGGCTCAAGTGTTTGCTCACTTTGCGGGCCGCAACCTCTCACCTCCTGGCATCCCCACTCATCTCCTTGCACCACTCACCTTCTGCCTAGGCTTAGCCCTTCTATACATGCCTCTGCCTGGCCTCTGCTTAGTTACCGTTTTGGGCTGCGCCTGTTTTCCCTGATTTTTTTTCTTCTTTCCTTTTCTCTGGGCTAAGTCTCCTTGGCATATGTTTTCCACGCCCTATTGCTGTGTTTTTGTTTGTTTTCGGCATGTTTTTTGCATTTTGTTTCCCGCGTTGCCCCTCTGCAACCTCATCCTCAACTCATTGTCTGGCGGCTTTCACTCACTCACTTTATTTGCGCCCATGCATCATAAGGGTTTAATGGATTTGCTGTGGCCTGAAGAAGATCTCAGTACTAGGAGCCCGAGGTCTGCATCATTTCGCAGCTAGGGAAGCATCCACAATTCACACGCCTCCTATTTTGTTGTTGCTTTCTGTTTGTTTTTTGTTTTTTTCTTTTCAAGTGCCCCACACAATGATTATCATATTACGCACATTGCCAGGCCCCATTCTGGCGTGGGCTCTGTCTCTGGTGTTTATGACTTTATTTTGGCCACCTACCCAGCAGTTAATACATTTTTATAGACTTGCCAAACTACTTTGCCCACCCTCCACCCCATACAAAAAGCCTTCCCCTCGCACTTTACAGGTCTGTCATTCTATTAGCTTTTCGCGTGCTTTGTCATTGCCGTTAATAGACTTACTTTTCCTGTTATACTCTGTTTTTTCTTCTTCTTTTTTGTGCTTGGCCAATTTTCTTGTTGCTGTTGTTGTTGTTGTTTTCCGTTGGCGCCATTAAGACGTCGCCGTTGCCTTTGTTGTTGTTGCTGTTGTAATTGCTCACCTGCGTGAGAGGCTCAGCTGAAAGTGGAGGCTATAAAAAATTGAGCAACGCTGCGTATACGCAATACGTTAATAAAATTCTGCGACTACTCAAAAGTCCATAAAAGAGGCATGCGAGAGGTGTAAGTTGAATATGCTGATGTTAACAATAGAGGAACAGCTAGGGAACTGTAACCCGGAAAAGAAAAATACGTCTATCATACTACCATATAATGCATAGTTAGAGGACCTGACAGTAATGTCCTTTGGCTAATATGACACAATATCTATGCTCTAGACTGGGACTCGAAACTTTGAATAATAATTCGATCTCCTTATACACTAGCAGAGGGTATTACAATTTTGACTCGAAATGTGTAATGGACTGAAGGAGACGTTTCCAAACCAACAAAGTATATTTATTCTGAATAGACATATATATATATATATTCTGAATTAGCATGAATAGCCGAGTCGATATAGCGATGTTCTCTTGTCCGTCTGTTTCTAAGCGAACTAGTCTCAGTTTTAAAGCTATCGTAATGAAACTTGGCACAGACCCTTCTTTTTGCTGCAGAGAGTACATATGTCGGAACCGACCGGATTGGACCAATATAATGTATAGCTGCCATAGGAATGATCGGTCGACAATAATGTTTTTGTATGAAATACTTTTTGATTATAAAGGGTTCCTTACTAAACTCACCCAAACTAAGTCTCTAAATAGTTTATACAATCTGACCAAATAGGGTCAAAATCGGACCACTTTATCATATAGCTGCCATAGGATCGGGTGAAAATTTAGTTTTTGTATGAAAAACTTTTTGTTTATTCAAATGTTATATCCAAGCTTAGTGAGAGTTTTAGTATACTTCAAAAAACTTCTTATAATTTTATCAAAATCTGACTCCCACAAGAGTAATCAGATGATAATAAAGTTTTCTATAAAAATGAATTCCTGCTAGGGTATATAGCTTCGGTACTTCGAAGATAGCCGTTCTTTCTGGATTTTTTTCAATTGGCTGTATATTTTAATAGAAGCAATAAAAACGTATAGTATGGTGTAGTAAGACTTCGTGAACCTACAAAAAGAAACCATATGATGCCAATCACATGCGCATATTTAATTAAAGTATTTTTGCCAATGTTTTCAATTAAATTTCTGTATGTACTCTTTAATACTGATTGCTATGCCTTTCAATAAAATCAGTTTATTTTGTTTCGCTTTTTAAATTTTGAATTTATTATGCGTTCTGTATTTATTAGAATTTTTTTGTGAATTTTCTAAACCTATTGCCTTAATAAAATTTCTACAATTTATCCAACTATGCAATATCCAAAAATATTTCCAAAATGTTTATTTTCCACTCGATTTTCTGCGCAATTTGCTTATGTCAAAATTTTCAGCTTTTCATTTGCATTTGCTGCAGAGACTTCAGCCCCAGGCAAAGCTTTGCTAGTTTGGCAGCACCGAGTCCACCCCAAGCCTCCCAGAGCAGCCTCAGACTAAGGACCTCTCCTAGCTTCAGTATATGGTATAGTTTGTAGCTGTCTTTAGCACACATCAAAAGCATTATTAACACGAATACAAGTACAGAGACAAACATGGCCAGGATAGCAGAAAGATGCCTTGGAGCAGGCTCAGTAAACCAAAACATGTGTCCTTAGTAGAAGATGTCCGCATGTGTGAGTGTGTGGGTGTGTGTGTGTGGGTGTGTGTTGGTATGTGGGTGTGTTAAAGTGTGTGTATTTATGAGCCATGCCGTACACTCTCGTTGCCAGCCGCATCAACTGCTTTTGGCGTGCATTAAGTGGCCTTAGCCTGCCACACAAGGACATGCTTTTTGTGGTCTTTAAAACATTTTGTTTGCTTTTTTTTCCTTCGCCGTGGCCCCTTGCCTATTTTGCATTTAAGGTGTCTGCATAGAGCATAAAATTTATATTAGTCTGGCTGACTGGAAGACGGGCAGGCTGGCAAAATAATATTAAAAGCAATTGCTGAAAGTTTGAACAGAAAAAATTCTTAAATTTAGTTTCGCGTTTTTATTTTTTAGGTACCTTGTGAATTGTGTCAGAGGCTAAGCAGCTTATAAAGAAGAGTGTGGGCGTGAAATTTAAGGACTACGGACGAGTGTGCTTTAGATTATTGAGAACATTATCTAGGAGCGCATAAAAGCAGCTTAGAAGTATATGTAGAATAACTTTTATAAATGACTGTGTGACCAAATAAAATGAAATATTTAATTTGAAAACGTCTTTGGTGGCTTTAATACCTTTATAGCTTTACCTGCATAGAATACTGATACCCATATATATTTTCTAATGGAAATGAATACCATAAATATGAAATTTTGTACATGTTTATTGGATTATTGTAATACTTTCGATATATGTATATTGAAACCATTTGAATTATTTTCTTAAGCAGTTTAGATTCTTGAATGAATATGTATATTGAAACCATTTGAATTATTTTCTTAAGCAGTTTAGATTCTTGAATTGGTATAATGATTTTATTATAATGATTATTAGAGTATCTCTTAGGAAACTTTATAAACGTGTTTGCTAGAAAACAGTCGTACGAAGTTCCATAATCATCCGATCCGTCTTATTTGCACAAATCTATACAATAATCACACCTGTTTCACCAGGCAAATTTGCGTCTCAAGGTTGGAAGTTCAAAATGGGTGTAAATTAAAAATTTGTGACAAGTTGTGTTTTTCTTATAAAATTAAACCTCCACAAATTGCCAAAATTTAAGAGTATGTACTCATGCGAGAAAAATGTTATTTAATGTTTAAATAATAGTATAAAAAACAAATAATAATAAATAATGACAGGCAATTTCAACTTGCTTATTAATATTTACATACCATACCCTGTAAATTTATAAACATATATTTTTAGATATTCCTTGACTGCACGATATTCGAATAATTAAAGCATCCCTGCATTCCCTGCATCCTTATGCTAACATTTATAATTCCTATTCTTACAAATCAAAATATTATTAAACCCTTACAGAAGGTATTATAATATTTGTCTCGAAATGTGTATCGCATGAAAGGAAACGTTTCCAACCTCACAAAGTATTTATGTATATGTATATTTATATTCTTGATCAGCCGAGGCGAACTATCGATGGGTGGAAGCCACTTGATATCACTCAGCACAGATACGAACTTTTTTAAGCAGTACATTTCTCGGTACCGACCAGTTTGGGTAACTATATCATATACATATGTAATTGGCAACGATCGGTGTAGAACTTAGTTATTGTATGTACAACTTTTTTGTTTTGCTACATATATCGCTTTCACTCAGGCAATTCTTAGTATCTTTAAGCTTTTTAGATGCTGACTAAATTTCATTAAAATCGGTTTATCATATCATATAGCTGCAATCGAAACAATCGGTCGAAGACTCAGC
This sequence comes from Hirtodrosophila histrioides, assembly GCA_037075165.1. Lineage (NCBI taxonomy): Eukaryota > Metazoa > Arthropoda > Insecta > Diptera > Drosophilidae > Hirtodrosophila > Hirtodrosophila histrioides. The sequence continues at coordinate 46,614 of JBAMCL010000581.1, read as the reverse complement.
TTTTCTCATGAAAAGCATTGCTGCAAGTTATACATATTCGGTACGCCGAAGAAAGCTTTTCTTTCTTGTTTTTCTTTCCTTAATAAAAGGCTATTATAAAAGACTGAGTTCAGGCACACACACATATATAGATTGTCATAATTTAAGTGCAGCTGGCTCCCACATTATTTATGCTTGTGGCTGTTGAAGCTGAAAGATAGAAACCATAACCGACCAAGTAGGATTGAAGGGCGTGTGGAATAAAAATCAGCCGCCAAATGAAATATAGGTTAGACGAACACACACACATGCATATTTATGTGCCTCAGCTGCAGCTGATAAGTATGCAACAATTTGAGCTGCAACTCAAATCAAAAGCTGACAATTAGTGCAAGGTTTAAGAAAAGCTGCATGCAGTTTTTAGGATGCAAACACCTTGGCAACTTTGCAGATGTTAAATTGACTTGTTGTTCCTGCTGTTGTTGTTGTTGATACACGTAGTTGATATTGTTGAGCAGACACTTGAATCTGTTGCAGGTTCGTTAGTCTTGGCTCGACACTCTTGGCCTGATACTCAGGCGTCGTAGTTCCTGTCACATCCTTAACGCCTGCTTTGTCGGCGACTTCTCAAAATCGCACCGTCGCCAAGTTTGTGAGTCAAGCAAGTTGTTCGCCTGCGGGGGGCAGAGAAGCGCAGGGAAAAGTGCATTCAAATTAAATAGCATATTGATGAATATTGATTGATTGCTTTTGCCTTGAGTCAAATTAAAAGCAATTGGCGCACTGGCAGATCCGAAAAGTTTACCCACAGCTTTGGCCTTCTAATTGAGATGTTCGAATTGTAGTTAAATTTGCATATCTTGGAAAATCAACAGATGTCTATATTATAATAGAAAGTTAAGTGACGACTACTGATTAACAAAGTCCTGTTTAAGTCCCAGGCTATGATTAACTTTAAGACATCACAAGAAACTTAACATATTTCTTATAAGTATAATTAGATAAAGGCCTGTTTAACTGTTTATTATTATTATATTTTTGTTCAAAATTTGTAACTATATATTTATTTAACAAATTTTCAGCTACCTATAGTGGGTTCTTTTTTAAAAGATTCCTTGTTTTCCATAGAAGCAATTAAATAATTGAATGGAAGTTGAGCTCGAAGTAAAGCCAAAAATTTCCAATTTGGCAAGACTTACACGATGCACAAAGTAAGGTATGCTTGACACAGAGCGAAAAATTGTTAAATTGGGTAATAAGAATCCGCAAAATTCCGATATGATAGTCTGGGCTGCTGTGACTGCTGATAAATGGTTTTCTGTTTTTGGTTTTGGACCGTCACCGTTAAGGTGAATGGAGTATGCACCGAAATATACAATTTGAAAGGAGCTCTGAAGCTCTGAGATACCAACAAGATTCGGCAGCGTTACCAAAGACCGATCGCAATCAAAAATGTTTTAGAAACAACATCCCGAAGTTCATTTCGACCGCCCAAAGGCCTTTAAGGTTTTCGGATGCAAATGCGCTGGAATTTTCCCTAAGAAATATCAAAATATGCATTCTCAAGACAGCTTATTGTCATGAAATACATCCAGATCACACTTGTGCAAGTTCATTTAGAGCTCATAGTCCACGCCAAGGACGAACACATCGAAAATTTAAAATATTTAACTAAACTTCAAGTAATAAAACAACTGTGCAAAATTTAAACGAATTACAGTAGTTTGAAATGTAGGTGGGAGTAGATTTTTCAAGTTTCAGACAACAAATTTCCGCCCGTGGGGCAACATTTGCCTAAGTCCCAGGCAGGGGCTCGTTGGTCAAAAAACGGTCAGTCAGTCAAGTTAAAGACTACAAACGCACAAAAAATATTCTCTCATGTCCAATTATATGTACATTGTGAGTTAGTGTCAAGTCATAAAAAGAGATTGCAACTAAAACCACTGATCTAGTTTTAGAAGCACGTACACCGTAAGATTCATTTATCTACTCAAACAGTCGCTCATAAGGCGCTCAACTCCTGCTCTAATAATGGTATTACTGTGTCGTCAGTCTCTCCACAATGCAGCCCAACACCATCACTATTTCCCTTGAATGGGTGCCTGTAATTACTTGCATCACAGACAACGAAATAGCAGATGAACTAGCCAGGCCAGGCACCTGCGAAACACAGCATGACGAAAGAAGCCTTCGAGGCCGTAGAATACACAATCCGTCAAACAGCAGAAAATAAGGAACCCTCACTGTGCGCTATTTCCAGACTCATATGGCTTACCCTCCACCCTAAAGCGCATAGGTGCACTAATTCGCCAGAAGAGAATTTACATTTCTGTTCTGGTTGCAGCGCTCACAGGACAATGTGTGTTGGGTACACATGCGAGAAGATGAATTTGTGATGAAGTAAAGGAGAATGCCGAACACTTCCCTTTTCGTTGTCCCGCACTCAGTGGGAGACCTTTAATGGCAATGCAAAGGAAGCAGCCGCGGTAGGGACCAACAACATCCTGAAATTCATTATTTCCATGAATTGGAATAGGAATCTAACTGGAATGATGTGTTAGGGGACAACTCAGGCGAATGAGAAGCAAGACTAAGGTTTTCTGCTTTAACAATCGCAACCTTACCTAACCTATATAATTATAAAGTTTTTTGAGCACAATTTATTGTTTACTTAATCACAAGCTTAAAGTTGGATATCAGCCAAGTGCATTATGACCTCAATTGTACATTTTAAAGCACAAAATGTTCTTTGTTGTGTGCGTATAATGTCTCAAGGGTTGTGCCTTGACAAATAGTGCATAAGTTGAATGTCACTTCAAATCCAAATGCTGAGTAATTATCTCCGTGTAACAGCGGAGCTACAAATAAGTAATATTCAAATAACCTAACATATATTTTTCAGAATCGCATGGAAGTGCAAAAATATTTTTCCTTACAGATGTCTAATCTGTTGTGCCAAAGAGTCTAAAATTTAAACAATTATAGTATGTTTTAGGAGATTTCAAGTCACTTGTCAATTGTTTTCAAATAGTTCGCCGTTGCATATTTAAAGCCCGAGTCCTGTTTACCATTACCATTTGCAAGTTAGCAGCCAAATTACAGCAAATGTTGGCTGCTCCGACCTATAAAATAATTCAGCATTAAGTGCCAAGGAACTTGCTGGAGGACATTACGCAATGCAATGGGGTAAATATAGAAGTCTGGGCCGGTTGCAACTTGCAACCGGAAATGAGTCAACAAGCGTCAAATAGTAAAAAACACAACAGCAACCAAATGCGGGACACAATGTGATTCAGGCAGTGAGTGTCCTGCTGCTGGTACTACAGTCCTTTTGAAAATATAAATAAATGAAACATTAAACAAAACTGCGAGCACAGCAGCGACGACAACAATGGACAAAACGTTATGGAGTGTAGCGCGTGCATAAGGACGCGGACGCCTGGCAAAGATGGCGAAAAATGAGCGAAGACAACAACCGGATATCCGGGAACTTTATAAGCAGGCAGTGGCAGTGCCACAAAGGACAACAGACACCACCGACACCACTGACGCCACCGACGCCGCCGACGACAACGTAGTTTATTTTAACTTTTGATTTCCGCCTTTTTGGTATGCTGAGTATTTGCTGCGGCCCTGCCCGGTCCGGACCGCCCCTCCCCTCCCCACGGTCCCAGACCTCCTGGTCAACTGCATGGCAAATGCAGCAATCGCTGCTCGTCGACTGCAAAAGTTTCGACCCAGTCCTCGAGAACATCTCCAAGGCGACGTCCAGTACTGGCATTAAATATGAATTAAACTTGCGATTCGTAGCAGTCGTCCTTGTCCCTGTCCCTGTCCCGTTCCTTTTCCTGTTCCTGTCTCGCAGTATCTGTGCCCTCTCCGAGGTCTGACTGCGATATTCAATAAAAGTTTCTAGCCAGCACGCAATTCAATTTACACCGGTCCAGAGTCAACTTTTCAAATGGGTTGTTAATGCTTAAGGCTGGAATATTTACTTGGTAGTGGTCAAAAATACGTTTATGCATCAAAAACAATTATAATTACAATAACAATGAGTAGTTTCATCATGATATGATGAATAACCTATCAGGTTGAAGCTACATGACAAACCTTTTGATAGTCATAGACTACCCATGCACTGGATCAACGTTGCATTGCTTATATTATGAGCAATAGGAAGAATCTATTGGCGTAAGTACTAGTCTTTTCCATCAAATGATTTTCTCAATATACTTTATACATGGACCTCGAGCCGAGTAGAACGACCCTAATGCTTACAAAATGTTTAAATATTTTTAATTTATAAAATCTGAAGTTTTAAATATACTTTTTTCTACTCTGCTTTCAAAAATTGGGCTTGTGCATGTGTCTACACCCTTTAATATACAGAAACCAAAGCTTAATACACATCTCCTCAATAAATGTGTATAATAACAGATGGCCACTGTTATTTTCTGAAGTTCCCCGAATGCTGCGAAGTCCTTTGCGTTAGCCTTTTGGAACTTGTAAAGGAAAATCAACTCAGGTCAACTTCACAGCACATCATCGTACACATTCGTATACACACATCTGCAACAAGCAGTTCAGTGGCACTGCAAGCAAACAGAGCACTGCATGTGACGGTTCACCGCTCTGCAGCACAGAAACTAGTTTGTTAAATAGCTTATGTATTTTTTAAATCGATCGAGTTGTAATTCGGGCAATACAAATAGAGTGACCCAAGAACCATGCTTTCCAAAAATCAAGACAATATATTCGAAATTATCCTCATAAATAGTTCTTATAGATTTTCGGGGGTGTGGGGGAAATTATATAAGATATTGAATAAACATAGACAAAACTACATTCCACTTAATTTTTAACTCAGACAGATAGACGGATAGGGTTAAATCAACTATTGCATTGAGACCAATCAAAAATATATATTCTTAATAGGATCGAGGAAGTCTTCTTCTTTAGCTTAAGTGCCCTCTTTTCGGTATATAATGGGAACATGTTGTGAATTTCAAGGCGAAGCTAACCACCTTGATATTTAAACATTACAAGGCTAGATATGTTACATTATACTCGTACAATCAAACATCAGTTTGCCAATGACTTTCAAGTCTTACTATAGGCAGAGCCTAACTAGCTCATAAATAAAGAAATTCTACATTGAAAGGAACTACTTGTACACAACAAAATATATTTAAGAATGTTGCCTATAGAACACATATCATATCAATCACTTCGGAGTAGTTTTCTTCGCAAAAAAGGCTCCACAGACCTTGAGACAGAAGTCATAGACGAGGATGGTGAATATACCTCACCCTTGGAGAAAAATTTATTGCGGTAAGTTCGCTGGCAGTCCAAAACAGATCTCTGACCTACCAATCTACAGCACCCAGCTTCTGATACTCGATTACAAACAATTTAAGGCCGCACGTCTTATTCAAAAATGTTTTCGAGGCTGGCGTTTGCGCAACTTTCTTAACCGCCAGCGTCAATCGGTGGTTGTTATCCAAAGAGCCTGGCGACATTATATTGCTAGGCGTCAGTTAATAATCCGGGCCCAGGAGATGACGCAGGCCAGTATTTTTGTCATGTACAACTCTAGTTCCCTGAAAATTCAGGCACTCTTCCGTGGCTGGTGGTCGCGCAAGCATATTAACAACATGTTCTATTTGAAGACCATACAATTGAATGCCACGGAGGATCTATTAAACTATATGATATACAAATTGCACAACATGAAGAAAGTGGAGATATTACCAGGAGTCCAATCGTTCCGTGACGCAGCGTGAGTGTTATAAAGGGTCTAGTTGTAGATTATATTAAAACTGTGGAGCCAATGTGTTTATACTCTTGACCAGGAACAGCTTCCGTATCTATAAAGCCTTGGCTGTTTCGGCAGACACACGAAAAAGGCTAGATCGACTCACTTTTGATGATCATCAAGAGTGTAAATCTATTCCGGTTGTACAGTTGTATTACCGCTTAACCCATTCAATGCAAAAAAAGAATGTTTAGAACTATATAGTTCTGTCTACGGATCAGTTCAGAGTAAGAAAAAACTGGAGTACCGTGTCTGATCCGACTTGGTCCAGTTCTCTCTCGCTCTTTGTATGTCTGCCTTTTCAGATTATTTCCTTACTGAAATACTTTTTATTACTATTTATTTATTTGCTCGGTTTGTTACAGGCTTCTTTTTCTGATCTGTCCCATCTGTTGTAGGCAAGTCATACAAAACCTATTTTAACCTCTCAATGTTTACTCAGCGGTCTTTCTAAAATTGAGGACTTGTTATCGACAATGACCTATCGATTTTACAATCGACACGTGGGAAATAAGTCTGCCACTGCCAAGGCTCTCCTGGCAAGGCAACGTGAGGACTTTAAACGGGCTCGCAACTATACATGGGTGCCCTATTGTGGCTTCGGTAACTTATCGATGAGTTATCTACCAAACAAGTGGGAAGTGCAGGCTAAGATTTATGAGCGTCGCGAATACGATGTTGCAAAGGTCTTCGTAAACACTAATCGCATGACCTCAGATAAGCTGGAGAAACAACATTTGAAACAAATGCGTAAGTAACAATCGAAGAGTGCAGTGCGGTTAAATAAGCATTAGTTTTATTAATTTATTTTTTATTTATATGACTTCTACTTTTGAAGAGATGCGCATGAAATGGCTATCTGGTGCATTTAAAAATGAAAAGAAATTCTGCCAAGATCTGTTCAATAGCATGAAACGTTGGAGTGTGTGTCGGGAGGGGATGGTGGATTTATCAGATAACCTGTTGGAGAGCGAAGGACTTGATGAGTTTATACAAGATCTGAAAGGCTATTTGGAGTCCTTAAACTATATTGAAAACTGCAACTGTGTTCGTGATACTAGGCGTGAGAGCATTTTGCAACCAATTCCATGATTCAAGTTATGTTGCAAGTTCATATTTATATATATTTTCTAAATAAATCAAGTACATGTATATAAAAATCGAATGGGAAATAAAGATGGCTGCGCGGATGTAGCTACCGTCCGCACTCTCGCATGCTTACATAATGAACACACATAAATAGGTTCAATCAATATTGGCAACAAATTAAATTTAATGATGTTTGTTGCTTGCAGCCAAAGTAAAGCAGCCCGAAATGAAAATAGAACCGAAATTGCTAACTCTGGTAAATATTTGCCAACTGACGCTAATGAACTTGGGCATACAAATAGGCAACACACCGATTCAGTTACCCGGACTCTGCAGTTGGTACGCTCCAAGGACCAAAGTCAAGTCGATATAATTTTCCCAATAGATTCAACTGAACAAATTCGAGTCAACGCAGCTCTTCGATTGCTTTGATTAAAGACTTGCAGAGAATTCGCTCACTTACAGATTTCTCTCATGTAGTATGTTGGACAGAAAAATCGCAGAAAATAGTCGAGGCAAACCTGTTTACACAAAGAATTTTTGCTATTGATTGTGTGATTGCCATGGATGTGTGTGTGTGTGTGTGTGTGTGTGTGTGTGTGTGTGTGAGTGTGTGTATGTACTTACACATATGCTACGACTTTGCAGAAGGAGCACGTTTGGGTTCTATTGTGGGCACACAAAAGTCAACAGCTCTCCTTTGATTTTTTTGTGCTCGTTATTTGCACTGGTTCAGTTTCTCTGAGTGGGCTACTTGACTGAACGAAATGCCCAACAACGTGATAATCGTAGAATTTATCACTTAACAGTCGGTTCTTGTATTACACAAGGCAGCAAAATGGAACAATTTTGAAATATTGAAACCAGAATCGACTTATCTACTTTAAAAATGTTGATAGTCGTCTCAAGTACGAAAAGTGTACAAATTCAAAGAGTCTTAATTTGTATGTCTGCTTTAATACACATCAGACTCTCACTTGCAAAGATACTTTGGTGAAACTTTGCATAGATGCATCTTTGTAGTCAGAATACTTGGACTAACCGTCTAGGTAATACTATTAAAACAGGTCGAATTGAACTGAATGTAATTGTTTGTATAAAAACGGTTTTCTGACATTCAAACTCAACCATTACCAATTTGACTATGCTATCATTATGGCATCGTGACTAAACAGACCAAATCAAACAAACAACACAACATTATGCTTTAAATAAGCTGTATAAATTCGATTATAGACTCAATTATATATCACTTTGATGCAAAAGGAGCAGTCGTTAGAAATCTCAGAACTCTTAAGTTGACTAAATTTGATCGAAATCGGAATATTATTTTTTATATTTTAAAGAACCTAACTGTTGAAAATATAATATTTGTTTGAATTTTTCTTCAGTGGTATATATTTTCGCCAAAACGAAGACAACTTTTCTTATCTATTTATCCATTTTTAATGGATAAGGGGACGACGGAAAATGAACATAATCCATATATAAATCATTGCGTTCTGACTGATTTTCAATCATCGCACCGCCCAAACCGTAAAAGATATTAGCTGAAATTTGCACAGTAGTTTTCATCTATAATGAAAGTCGGAGTTTTGGGATATTCCACCCACAAGCGGGAAAATTCGAGGAAACTATCGTATAAGACTTTTTGTTAACCAATCTTTGTTGGACTGCAATCTCATTTTCAAACATCTATACGAAGAATCATTTGACACATATTTCACCGATTTTGGATAAGTCATTGGAAAATCTACCCTCACCCTTCGCCTCGGGCGGGAAGTGTGAGTCATGGTCAAATGAGTGAAATTACTTTTTTAGTCCTACTCACAAAATCATTAGGCATGTTACTTAGGAAAGTCTACCATCTTTTGGTACGCTATTTTTGTATATTTCTAACGATTGACGAAAGTATTCAAATTAAACATAATGCGGCTTAATCTACATAATTCGCCAAGCAACGCTGGGGTTTTCCAGCTGGTATTTTATAAGTAACTGAGCTATTTTTAAATCCCAAAAGTTGTGTTATATTTAAAAAGTGAAGCAAACTGAATCCATAGCAGAACTCTGATAATAACCTTTAACTAAAACGGAGTTAGAATTTCTATTACAAGCTTTACAAATAATATATAATATATATAATAATATATACCAAAATTCGCAACTTTGCAGGCTCATCAGACCTTGAGAAATGATAGAACATGTTAATTAGGCCAAAATAGGACGTCACTCCCAGGAAGAAAAACAAAAGCAGGCGCTGCAAATAAAATGCCAGTCATATAGGGAGCATACGGAAATAAAATAGAAACAGAATTAACCCAAATATGCAAATAAATTTCCAGCAAACGTACAAAAACAAGTCCAAGCCAAAGTTGCACATTAACTTCCGCAGCTCATTAAGTCACTGTCAGCCAGAAAAAATAGATATAGAGAAAGTATGGCCAGAGGGTGTGCTGAGAGTGGGGGGCATTGCCTACTGAAAGCTAGCGGAAAATACTCGTATATAAAAATTTATGCGACGCCAACTGGACGACATCACACCCATCCGACTACCCATACCCAAATCGGAGCCCTGCCAGACTGGCAGAAAGTTCTCCGGGTCGCTGGGCGAAAACAAAAATAAAACATTTGCCCCATGTAAATTATGAGGGGCCCCAGCTCAATGCGAGCACAAGGAATACGTAAATTAGCAAAATAAAAATATCAGCTCTTGGGGGGCTAGAGGTCAACTGGGTGAGGTTCGGGGAATTACAAAAAAATTGTTGTCGGGCCTGCCTCCCAGCCGAAAATAAAAGGTTAAATGAAAATGTCGACACATTAAATGAAAATTCCAGAATTTTTCTGCCTTCCGCTCGCACTATATGTATGCATAATGAAAATTAAATAAAAATCCTGCGCATCCTTGGCCTCAAGTTTAATTGGGCCGTCTACGTGTTGTGGCCTATATAAGATATGCTAAAAAATTTCGGTTAATGCTGTTGGCCTTGCTTTGTTGAAGGTCAGGTTTTCTTGTTGTTGGGCGGCAGGAGGTGGAGGGCTGGCCAAACTAATTAGTGGCCATTTTGTGGGCGTTTCTGTTTAATGAAATTTTAATAGCAGTTTAATTGAAATTCAGAGCGAGCTTCAAATTGTTTTGGGGTGACCGAATAGTTGAAAGAGCAAAAAAATATTCATATAATTCATATTAATAATGAGCCATTCAGTGCATTAAAGATAATGAGCGAATCTGATGTATTTGCCCGCAGCTCAAGATCTACTTAGTGGTTATTAAATCCAACATTAATGTGCAGATTAGGGCCTTCGAGGGGTAACGATAAATGTGTAAAGTGAAGCAAGTATCATATAAGCAGGTGGATATATTAAACTAATATTTTGATAAATTTTGTACGCTAATCATACGGATATTTCATTTGACATACACTTTACACATGGACGATAAAGAATTACACTATTCAACAAAAAATTTAATAGGAGTATACGATGTTTGCGAATATTTGATAGTTAACCAGTTTAAGAAAAATATATAAAAATTTATTTACAAAAAAAAGGAAAAAAATATATTTGATAGTAATTTCTAATATACAATATAGACGGTCGCTGAACCAGAACAACAAAAATAATTATAGATATTCTGCTGCTGTTTTCGTGCTATAAGAATGAAATCTTTAGATAAATGTGAATAGAACCGATCATCGTTTAGTTTGGTTGGGATTCCGTTAAGGATCGACTCTCGGTTACTAGAGATACGTATTTCTGTTGCATAGTATTGTAGTAAGTGAAATGTTATGTAGTATAAAATTGAATATAGTATAGACGATTAGCATATACGCAGCCGGGCTCAAGGCTCTCTGACATTTAATATGTTTCTGAAGGCCAAATTTTTGTTTTGAATACCTTGAGCTTAACATAAGGGCTCAAGGTACTAGATGATAGCAATACCCAATTGAAATTTCGCAACTTAGCATGGTATGTGGTCGTAAGGAAGGTTTTATGGCGGTGTCATATAAGAAAGCAGTCCAGGATCATGTCCACCGACCCTGCTGAACTTGGCTGTTTTGAGATGTTAAGGAAAGAATCCAGTTTGTGCAGGGTGCGTTTAGATGCCTACAATCATGCTGTGCTGTTAGCCAAGAGTTTGATCGTCGTATTTTAGCCAGTATTCGTCGGCATGTCCGCAGTTTAGAGAATGTACAGGACAGTTACCTGAGCCTTGCTCTAGGCATACTATCAATGTGACGGAACAATGACCTTTTCTACTTGGCCTTAACCATAATCATGAACTCCTGCAAGTTTTAACTCAGAAAGAGACTCTGCAGAGCTTAGCTGACTCGTCATTTTCAGAATCTGTACTTTCAGACACGATCGCAACCTCCTTGATCGTCCACGAACACAAAAAGGCGCAATTGCATTTACTCAAAGGACTGGACTGACTCTCGAATATCATTGGTATAGTAACCGAGTCCTCGAATCAGGCTAACATTCTTGAATGTAGTATCCTTATAAATACTTTTGAAAAGGTTTTTTAATTTACAAATACTCTAGGAATCAAGAAACGCCAACAATGTGCTCTATTTGACTTATTTCCAGCTATATTTATTATCTAATCTTATCTTATCTCATCTTATTTTCTTCCTATGTGATATATTCTAAAAATGGCAATTTTAGATTGATTTGATATTTCATTAAATCACGTCTGAACTTTGTTAGCACGAAATTTAAATTGAAAATTAAATAAATTTCACAGCAGTCCCAACTAAACTGTATTGTCAGTTGGTGTCCATGGATATTTAATTTAAATATCTAACAATAAGTTCTTTCTATGGAAATTTCTTCAAAGCAACAATGTTTGTGTACTAGCAGCTACGATAGAATAAGCTCTATACCCAAAAGATGCTAAGACGTAACCCATTAAAACAATTAAAATTTTCAGGAAATTTTTAAGGCAAGTACAAAGCAAAATATGCAGCTGACAGGACAACATGATTATGAAGATGTAAATTAAATATATTTAATAAAGTGAACGAGTGGAATTTAATTTTAAATTGTACCATAAATACTTTACTCACTTGGCTGTGTGTTTATTTGTTGAAGCTCAAATTCGTGCAGCAATAAATTTTAGACACTCACACTTTGCTCATCAGCTAATTGGTCATACAAACAAATTGTTTTCAGCACGCAAGGAACTACAAAATGTTGCAGGATTGTACAATGCAGGGCAAACTTCACGCCCAGCTCGAGCCAAAAAAGATTTAATTTAATTTATAGTTTCTGCTTGGTTTGCTGTCGGCTCTTTGTTGCTTCCTTATGGTACATCAGGAAAATCTCCTTGCACACACACACAGACACACACATACACGGTAATAATTAAGCACACGCGCGGCGTAATGACAAACAGTCGAGGACGAAACGACTGACGACTGCACCTCTTAACGAATGGCAAACGAAGCCACCGAAATTTATGAAAAATGAAGCAGCAGCCACATCACTCATACGCCTCTTGTGCCAGCCAGAGTCTGAGTCAGAGTCAGAGTCCTGCAGTTTCACACAGTTCCTGCCGTTGTTGTTTTCGTATTTTGTTGTTATTGTGATTGTTGTTATTTTCGTTGACGTCGCGGCGACGGCTTCGTGGGGCTGCCTCGCTTGGGGTAGATCCAATTCGTAGCGCGTTATCAATGGAACTGCTGAACTGCTGATTTTTCTCGTCATCGTCGCTAGCATCGCCCCAGAAAGGACTTCTTTTTTCGTCTTGCTCGTTGTCGCGTGCCTCTCTCGGCCACTCGGCTCAACTTCGTGCCACAGTCGTTTTGGGCGGGCGACTCAACTTGACGAAAGCAGTAATGTCTTACGCTCAGAGCATGGGACTTTTTGGGACTGACAAAGAGAGAGAGGAGAGAGAGAGGGTCAAAAGAGAGAATAAACTTGGGCTGTCTTAACGGTTAAATTAAATACTGTTTACTGCAAGGATACTTCTTTTAACATTAATGAATCAAGTTATTTGTAAGAAACTTAATTTCAGATTTAGGTAATATTCAGTAGAAAATGTATGTATTGTAATATTTGTGGATTAACATATAAAATTCTACCAAAGTTTTTTCATTTTGTAAAAATCATAGAAGTTTCAGAGGGCTATTGTCCCAAATTGTTATACTGGGAAATTTTGTGGGATTTTTGTTCAGACCCTAAGGGAATTTATTTTGAATTTAAACGGTTTTTTGGCAACGCAGTTAACAGAGTGTGTTGTTTACATATGTATGTAGATGAAAACAAGTACTAAATATAATAAAACCACACTGAGACCAGTCAAAGACCGAATGCAAGAACTTACAGCTTATAAATGGTTTCTAAGTTTGCCAGATTGGTGTGCCCTGACAAATTCTCGACTTGATTTCATAATAGACTGTCAACAATATCAAAACCCTTAATGCAACTTTATAGTTAACATTGCTTAAAGCATTATTTTATGAGGCTTACAAATAGTTCATTTATATAACAGAAATAATATTAAAATATTATATGACACATAAATTTAAATAGTGGGCCATTTGGGTCCATTTTATTATTATGGAAGTGTTGCATCGATAATATATAGTTTGGATCTATCACCTATCAACATTAGCTTTACCTATATGAATATACTTATATATTTATTATATATTTATATAATATTTATTTATTTCATTTTAATTATTTTATTATCTAGCATCTAATTTATTTAGTTAGGATTCAAAAAGTCCTTAGATCGAATAATAAGCGAAAATAGTTTATTTTAAATATGATGTTCATATACTTTAAAGCTGAAAACTTAAGATTCTAGATACTCTAATGAAAATGTTAAAAACTGTCTATGGTGGCAGCTATTGTGTGGGAGTGCTATCGATATATATTTCGGCATTATCGAATACTTTAGTACCTAACAAAATAGGGTGTTTCATTTTCAGGTTATTTATACTCATACTTTTGGGAAGATTTGACAAGAACAAGGACACTAATCGTTTAGAACTCAAGCAGCCTTACTTCTGTTACATCAAGCAACTTCTGCGGAGACGAAATAGAGTGAAAGCGGTGGAGTAACTATTCTGATTCTCTACGATTCTCAAAAAGAAAAGGTTGAAACATTCAAGTAGCACCTCATTAACCATGACATCTATTGTATGCAGATGTTATTTAAGCACCTTCTGTTAAGAAGAGATTCCAGGGTCAGGCTAAATAAGCCTGACAGTCGCCTTGTTATTAGTTACATTACTTGAGGTAAATATATTAAATGAACATTAAGTATTCATTTACTCTACTATATGTTTATTAATTTCAAGCTTCTTCTAATTTATTGTCGAAGGTAAACACTCTACATTTCATTATCATTGCTCGTACAGTAAATGCATTCTTTTTCAATTTTAATCTACACTAAATTTCCTAAGCACTGCAGAGCCCTAAAGCTGAGGACTTAAAGGGCTCTTCACACTCACACACCCAATGCCACACACATTTCACACACACTTGCTTCCTGCAAAATGCAGACAAATTAATTGCCATTAATTACAAATTATGCATTTAGCGTTTACGAGGCGAGGTTATTACTTATTATGGGTTATCCAGTTAAAACAATACCAACTATTGGTGCGGGAGTATCAGGGGTCTTCCTGCCTAAGACTGCTTTAGAAAATCCACTCATTAAATTGCTGAAAATCTTTTATGACAAGCCTTAATTTCTCGGCATATAGAAAGAGACGAGGACGAGAACGAGGACGCGTTGTCAGAGACCAGCTTTAATATGCTTAATGTAATTATGAGAAGCGCGGAGGTGGGCACGCTTGGTATTCCGCAATCTTCAACCTTCACTGCCTGCCTGCATACAAATTAAAGCATAATTCATAAGTGCGTATATGAGAGATTTACCTCTGCTTACCTGACGACTGTCATAAAAATTCCTTTTTATTGTCGACGAGGCGCTTAAGCCTCAAAATGAAATATGCATTTCGTATTGCCTGATGTCGGTTAGGATTTGATGTCTAATGGGCATTTGGGGGAGTCGCAATGGAGCGCCCTCCAAAATAAGTTAAGCGCCGAATTTTGACTTTTATTATATCCTTGCAGAGGGTAGCATGATTATTCACAAAATGTGTAACACATTGAAGGATTTGATTCCGCAACCAGAAAACAAACACAACACAACAAAGTATATTGTTTTTAATCAGCATCATTACCCAAGTCGGCAAAGCAGTATCTATCGCAATGTTAACTAATTTTCTAGTTTAAGATCTATCGAATGAAATATAATAAGTTTTATCGGAACCAGCCAAATTGGAACAACATATCATATAGCTGACAGAGGAGCGGTCGGTGGGCAATTGAGTTATAAGAAATTCCTGTCAAAATGCATAAAGTCAAAGCATTAACTAGTGACTATACTCACTAGTTAATGGTCGAAGCCTTATTATGTTGTCTATAGGCTGATTAAATTCGAATTCAATTGAAATACAATATCTTATAGCTGTTATAGAAAGTCGGTTGAAACCTGAGTTGTATGAAAAACTTGTTGTATATCAATATCTTCCTTATGTCCTTTAGATGTTAACTAAGTTTTATCAAAATCTGCTCCAATAATTTTATCTTATAGCGGTTGAAGCTTGTATAATTTAATTTAATTTAATTTTATTTAATCATGGTAAAATTATATATATACATCGCGCGATATATGTATATATAGTTATAGTATATCTATAATAATACTTTAAATATGAGCGGCATCGTAATCTTTAGGACTGTCTGACAGCCTGGCAACTCCACGCATTTTACAACACTTCAAAACTATATCATAAATATTGCGATAGTTCACCGATTTCTACCAACTATCGATTGTTTTTTTTGGTTTTTTTTTGTATATTGAACACTGTTTTTTGCATTTATTTCAATATTTCGGTAATAAAGTCCTGCTCCGCCGCCGGAATTTGCTTTCTAATTTTCAGACGCGTCGTTTAAGACTTATATCAGGCATTTTGATGCAGTTTTTATGTGGGTCCCCTAAACTTTAGAATTACCAAACAATTGTTTACAAAAAGGGTATATATCTTCGGCATGTCGATGATATTTATTGTTTATTGTTTTGACTGCTTTTGGAACTTAGCGCTCGTGTGCGCATTTTTAATTTGTTTTCATGCAAGTTCAAGTTTAAACTTGTTAAGCTACCCGGTAGGAAAGTGGAAAACGGTAAACTTCTCCCACGCGCCTCATTTTCCATAAGTCAATTGAAATTTATTACACACAACACATGCAGGCCAAACCACTTCCCAACCACCCAGCGCACCGCACCCATCTACAAAAATATTTGTATTTTGTGTCTATTATGCTGACTTTCTCTCACCGTCTGTCTGCCCCGCCCTAGTCTAGCGTCTCTGTACTTGTCGCTTCTCTATAATAATTTACAAAGCATTTTACGCTTCGCTTCGCCTGCCATCTGCATTAGCCGCAAAGTCAGTTTATGAAAGAATCGGGAAAGTTGGGGAGGGGGGGAGCAATGTCTGCACTGTGTACATTATGTAAATATGTAGGAACATAAAATAAACGTCCTTGATCTATGGCCCATAGTGTCATGGTATTGGTGTCAGGCGGACTCTTCGCCAATTTGACTAATGGGCAATTATGATGGACAACAATTTCTGTTTTATTTTTTTCGCTCGTCACATTTCTCATGATGGGTTTCATTCATACTAGAAAATGTTGTCGCTAACAGCTTTATCAATTTAATAGCATAACGAAAATTTCTTTTGTTCTAGCTACCAAATTCGCGACCAAAAGTTCGAACAGATTGCAAAAATTGTGTACTAATTTTACCTCATTTTTGCTCCCTGCTCCTCTCTTACTCTTACGTTATATCAAAAGTTAACATTATAGAATCCTTATTTAATATATGGGCACATTGTTTTTATAACTTCCTATTCCTATCAATCCGTGTAAATGGCTGATTGCGTTGTCAAAATATAAAATCTGAAGGAATAAAACTAATTATAAATTATAAAGAAAATTAAAGTGTATTATTATCATCGGACAGTATTATAGTATTCGATATCACAATATCTACACTAGCAAACTGGATTTATATAAGTTCATATACAGATACTTGACAGATATTACCAAGTGCATGAAGTTTAAAAAGCAGTTCACAAAATAGAACTGTATGGGTTGGAAACTTACATCCCGGGATTAGGCTTTGATGCGGACCTAAAATTTCAAATAAACCTCTTGAAAGTAATTAGCGCAAGCCGGTCTCGGGTTAGAGGTTAAGTCATCTGCCTTATAGACAATAGCATTCGGGTTCGAATCCAGCCGATTACCTTTCATATTCGGACAAGTTTGGAAATTCTTACAATAAGATCACTGATGAGGATGCTTGACAGCATTCGGAATAGCGCTATTATATCAATGTTTCTATGTTCGCCCAGAATTGTGATGTTGAGCCTGCTAGATATTTCAATTATTCTATCCAATCGCTTCCATCTTCATCCCCTTTTCTGCAATTGCGGAAAAACTCTATCAACTCGATTGGGAACTTACTGGAACCTTCAACTTTTGCTTTCTTACTTGTTTCGTAATTAAGTATGCATGTACTGCTAGAGTGTCAGAAATTGGAAAATGTTGAGATTTGTTTTTTAAATCGATGGAAAAGTTGCTCTGGAAGCTTAAATTTTATTCTGTTTTGTGTTGTGCACTCGAATGGTAGATTCAATTGCAATTTTCGTATAAAAAACTTCACATCAACTCATTAATATAATCATGTTTTATTCCAAAATGTTTTAGAGCCAATTGGTCTTACTTAATGTTGCAAAATATTTTTTCAAACTTTAAATATTTATTAACCTCTATATTAAGTTTTAATTGTTGTCAATTCAATTTTATTTTCAGGTACTGTGAGAGAATAAAATATTGAAGACAGGCTATTATTTTAAAAAGCATATCTTTGAGGTTTCAAATAGGTATAACTAATGTGTTGAAAAGATTTGTTATTGTCTCAGAGGCGGCACAGAAACAATTTGCAACTCATAAAAAAAGCAATGCATCATTTTTATGCCGAAAACTTTACAACTTCCTCAGCGATTAATGTGCCCAGAGCCCAAAAGTGTGTTGCCAGAGTTTGCACGCTCACACACACACACACACAGGCACACACATACACACATACAGACACATACACACATACAGAAGACGCAGTCACACTTGCTAAGCGAGCGTAGAAGGCACCCCAAAGGATATTAACAATAATCTAACCAAATTAACCCAAAGCACTAAAGTGTAAGTGACATTAAGTTAATTTTCGTGCGCGCCACAAGATGCTGAAGCTGAAGTCGAGCCCAAAGAAGATACTACAGCTGGAAAATAATCACAGTGCAGGGGAAAATAGCAACAAAAACAGCAGCGAAAACAAAAAAAGAAGAAAAAGTTGAGTTTTATTTTACTTTCTGTTCGGTGGTGGAGCAAAGTTGTTGTTCTTGTTGTTGTTGTTGTTGGCTATTGCAACAACTGTGCAAAATTTCCCACGAGATCAATCAGCCACAGGCAGCAGCAGAAGCAGCTTGACTCTGTCTTCCAATTGTTGTTGTTCTCTGTTCGTATTGTTGTTGCTGTTATTACTACTCTTTGCAACTTTTCCTTTTGTGTAACTTGAGCGAACGTCTGCTTTTGTTTTTGCATTGTCTATGAGCAGCAGCTTCCTCCCCAGCTTATTTTTTTTTTTTTGTTTTTCCAGCTTTTTCACATTTTTATTATTTTTTTGCTTTACACCTTTTGGCTTTGCCCTTTGCAGTGAGCGCGGCTAATGAAGCGAGCTTGATGATGCGGGGGCGGCGTGGAAGCAGCTCAGTGGCGTGCTGCTTAAAGGGAGAGGAGCGATGAGCATTTCTACTCCCCTTGAACCGCTCTTGAGGCTTGCAGGAAGAAAATTGTGGCATGTGATACATTGATAAGTATGTGAGTCATGTTCGACGAGAATGTTGAACTTTACTTAGCTTTAAAGGATTATCTGAAAAATATAGTCTCGAGTTCAATTCTCAACAGATATATTTTACTTTGAGACGTACTAAGTCCAATTAACAAGTTTTTATATTGAATGCATAGAACTTATTATATTTTATAGTTTTTCTCATAGAGCGAACAACGCATACACTCTTGTGAACTCAAAAGCTAACAACCCTAAGAGTATCCTGTACAAATTGAAAATTCATCACGACCTTAACAACATGACAGTCAGGTTAGAAGTCTTATTAAGTTCCACATACTCGTATCTAAATAAATTTCATAGAGAAAATTATATGTCTTATTTCTTTAAAAAATCTTCAGTCACGGGCGGAAAACTGTTGTATGAAACTTGAAACTTTTACGAAACAGTGTTATACAATTATGAAAAATCTACTTAGGCCCGTTTGAGAAAATTGTGGTAAGTCTTTATTCTTAATTGCTTAATTTATCATATGCCTCAGAGAAGTGTTACAAGTGGGTACAACTAGTTTCTTATAAACAAAATTATAATTTGTTTAGCTTCCTTCAAATTTAACAAATAATAAATTTCATATCCCATGCTCCCAATATAATCAGCTATTATGATTAGGTTAATTTTGTCTCTTCTATTTTTATAAGAATAACAGACCAGTTGCTGCACCACCTTAAAAAAAAAGTGCACTTTTCAGCCACTTAACTTATTGAAAATGTTGAAAAATTTATGACTAGTTTTTGCAACATTTCTCATCGGTGAAATTCAAAATAAAAAAAAATAACATAAATTAACACATTCAAATAAATCTACTTAAGTGTGTACATATTGTCATGTAATTAATTCTAATCAAGTCTAATTATGAGTTGTGTGCAAACTTAATGGCTTTTAATGGATTCTTTAAAATACATTAAATCAAGATTTTTTAATAGCTTACAAATTTTGTGTAAATTAACTTCTTACATAAAACTATTGTCATAAGTATAAGTAGTAGGAGAAATCGCCAAACTCCACCCTCTTCTCTCGATTATTTTGTGTATAAGACTTTCAAATGGTACTCAAGTGATTTGCCTACGCCTACTTTTATATAGATGAGAACTTAGTGTCCTAGATTCACCTTTTCTACGACTGATCTAACCATTCCTGCTGATTGGTAGCGTAATATTCAATCATATTAAGCAGGGATCGCAAAAAAGTATTATTATGAACAAAATCAAGCCGAAAAATGTATCCAATGTGAATTTATAAGGCACCTCACATCCTATTTTTTTATGGCCTATCCATAAAAAGTATAAGTTTTTATTTATTATAAATTTGAAACAAATTAAATTTAAAACTTATTTTTGACCCGAATATAAAAGCTATGAAATAATTCAATTAATGATTTATCAACTTTTAAACTACACATTGACAAACAAATTTTATTACCAATTATACAAACTGGAAATAAGAGTTATTTTGTGATTTTTTATATACAATTTAATATATAAAATTATTTCATAACCTTTATCTTTTGCTTCAAAAACCTTACGAGTTATTTTCCAATTTAATAACACAGTTAAGAATAACATTTTAAGTTGTATCCCTTACAAATATCGGACGCCTCTGGAAATATTCGCCATTGCTCACATTTTTTGCCTACAAAAACTGTCATCAGGCCTAATCATATTAGGAACTTCTAGGACTTCTGGGGCTCCACTCATTAACAGAGAAACACTTCAAGGCCAACACCAACAAGAACTTATCGCTAATTGTCTGGCTGTGTGCTCAAGTCAAAGAAATATGCCACTAAATGCCTCCGCCCGAACCCCAACCCCAATCCCATAAACCCCATGCCCCATGGCCATAACTACTAGCCCTCTCGAGAATGCCACTTGATTGATTAATGGATGTTAACGTCAGCGAAGGTGACAAGTGGGCAGTAAGTCAAAGAGGGATTCGTTGACGGTAATCATCAAGAGCTGGCTGACTAAATGATGTGGCAACTTGGACACTGCCTGGCCACAGGACTCGGACAGGAGCCGGGGCAGCTGTTAGTGAGACTATGTGCCAAAAATTGTGCAATAAAATGTCAAAATGCCGCACGGCAAATGACAAGTAAATTGTTTGAGTTTTCGTACCAGAAACGAGGGTCGGTTTTTTTGTGCTCTTTTTATTTTTTGTTATATGCGGAAACATTTTATTTTGCGCCTCGATTTGGAGCAATGAAATGTGGTAAAGGTAAGCAAGTAAATGGAGTTTCTTGCACAACTTGCACTTCCGTCTACTTTTGCATTTCCGGTACGAAGCTCAACCGAAACCCAAATTGGCCTGGGAATGGAGTCCGTTGCGGATGTCCGCGTAGCTATTTTAATGCAATTTTTATGCGCTCGTTTGGGTTTCCTATTTTCCTATTTTATTTTATTCTATTTTATTTTATTTTATTTTGTGTGTTTTCTTTATTTTTGCAAGGTTTTTATCGTGTGCTTGTTTGCTGCTCTTCCCTTTTAAGCTGCAGGAAATGTGCCCGAGTATGTCCTGTGCGAGCGGATGTCTCAGGTATGCTGAATGTACTGGAAGCACTGTTATTAATGGGTTTTCTCTTGAGTTTGCAACTCATACAACTTCTAATCATTTCAAGCTCTATTCGTCTACACAATAAATTAGTTGCATAATTTTGCTCATCGTTTGTTTCGCTCGCTATGCGGAAAAGCGTTCAAAAGTTTTAGCCCCGAAAACTCTGGCGAAATTTTAGCATAAAACCATTTTACATGCTGCAAACCACAGGACACTGTTTGGAAACTAAGAACACCAGCTGCCCATCCCCACACCCCACCACTCAGCCCCTTTGGCTGCTGTTGTTGAAAACCAAGAGAATTCTATAAAAAGGCACAAAAGACGTCAGCAATGTATACAACAGCTCAAAAGTAGCAACAGCAACAACAACTAGAACTACAACTACAACAAAGGCATCAATAAACAGTGTAAAAGACAGTCGCCAGAGCCAGAGCCAGAGTCAGATCCAGAGCCAGGACATGGGACATAGGACGAGGGACATTGGACATTGGACAACGGACTTGAGGCTGGCCATAAAGCTTCCGGCCTCTGCCAGTTTTGCTGGTCCTTCATATTTTTATCGGGTTCGCTGTAAGGCCTTGAGGGATCGGGTTAAAGGGGCGTGGCACAGGCAGAGAACATACGTCAAAGATGCTTTATTGAGTGAAACAAACAAAGCTTCCTGCCTACACATTACGGGTATAGTTGGGAATGGGGGGCTGGCAAACAATTTTAAAGTTGTGCGGTTACTTAAGCCCAGTATCCAGCTGAGACGCCACCAAACTGTTATTACCCCTAGCCCCTAGCCCCTAGCCCTGCTGTCCACCCCTACCACGGTTCAATGCTTCACAGCAGCTACGACAGCTGCCGCTGCAGACAAACAAAGCGCCCCGGGCGGGATTTTAAAAAGCACTTACCATAGCTACCCATGGAGGGGATACTGGCTAGGGGGCAACGGAAAGTGGGGTGCGGGTAGCGGGTAGAGGGTAGCGGGAAGCGAACGCGTATGAGCGTGGCAGCCTGCTGGCAAATTTGCAAAATATTGACAGGCAATGGCAGCCACAAGGACGACGCTTGCCGGGAATAATTTAATAAATCAATATTTTATTAGCTGCTATGTGGGCTGACAATTCGAAAAGACGCCGCGGCGGCTGAGCAGGAGTGTAGGTGTAGGTGTGTGTGTGTGTGTGGCGCAAACAAGTCGTTCATCTCAATATGAAGGTGACAAATTTTATAAACAGCTGTCGCGATGACAGCAAAAGGCAAAGTTGTAGCATTTGTTTCTCGTGGAAGAGACAGTGCAACATCAGCGAAACTATTTATAAGATATTGATAGATTCAGTTCACATTTCAGTATTTATTTCCATATACACATATTTCTGTACTCGCATGAGTGAGGACTATAGATTGGCCTTCAAGGATTTTCATAATCTCCCCAAAGAGAGCACTTCCAATCGTCCTTGTAATTTCCAACTTATCGAGGATGTTGCATATTTGGCCGCTTTTCTTCGGCACTCCGACTAAAACCTTTTAAATCGATTAATTTTTAGAAGCCCCCATTATCGATAAAGAAGGCCCTTGTGAAGAAATTTCTTAAAAATTTGCAAGGATTTGGCCAAATGGGAGTTATTTTTCTGAAAATGTTTTTCTCCCAAAATTACAAAATTCTTATTACATGCTCTTAGCTGTTAGCTAAGCAATCTTCAATCTATAAATCGGCTTTATACTGAAGGATTTTGAAAGATCATAGCTTGTTATTCTCGTATGAATCTGGACTATTTGGGCGAAGTTTATTTGCCAATCAGGCTAGATATGTCCCTATTCACAGCAAAGAATTGCCGGTGGCGTTATTAGAACCTATAGCAAGAGAGTAAAGAGATAGTTATAAAGAAAAAACTTATAGAACTTTAGTTGACTTAAAGAGTAAAAGTACTGAGAAGAATAACGAAAAGAATAGGCAGCAAGCTGTGCGCCAGCTCACAGCTAGGTTGGTTAGAGATTTCATTAAGAAAAGAAGGATCTAGGAAAGGGTACGGATGGGATAAGAATAATATAGTCATAGAGTAGGAAATAGAGGGGGACATAGAGTGGTAAATCTCCGACCCGATGGTGGAAAATTATTAGCCACACCGGCAAGCTGTTGCAACTATCGAGTGGCATTCAAATATTTTCAGTATCTCCCCGATATTACCAATTGAAATTTTTCCACTTGCTAAGCTCAAATACCAAACACCAGGTGAACATAAATCATCAGATGATCGCTAAATAGTATAACAGTTTCCGAAAATTCAATTTAGCATTAGTCCGTTAATAACAGCATGCTAACAGCAGGCTTACATAATGTTAACAGCTTAATAACATAATGCTTACAATTGGTTAATATAACTAGACTAATAATAACAGTTTGCTAACTTATGGTTAGCACAAGGTTTACAGCAGGTTAATAGAAAGTTAACAGTGTGTAAAAGCCGATTTGGCTGTAACATGTATGTATGTATGTATGTTAAACAGGACCACCCATAAAAACACTCCAACCATAAAATGCATATTAAATTTTGAAATATAGCTACATTATAAGTTAACTTTATGACTAACAGCAAAATGTAAATATTTGGATTTAAGGGTTTCTGAATTCTAGGCTGCATAATAATATTAATAAAGCAAATTGATATAGTTTGCTACCAAAATAAAAGAAATAAACAGATACAGAATTTTGATAAAAGTCTGTCTATACGCCACATTTAATGAGCTTGATAATATTCAACATCATCATTTTACCCTTCATTCTCTATGACAACTGTATACAATTTTAAAGAGATTTATTTTGCCTTATTCAGGGATTCTTCAATAAATGTATATTAGATATACCAGCTCATTTCCTTATCTGGTCTTCACTATAAATATGAGCTAATATGGATCATCTTTTAGTTTCTTAAATAGACTCTGTTGCCCCACCACCGCTGTCTTAAGATCAAAAGCAAATGAAACACATGTCCAACTACAGCTGGCAGCCATACAAATAGAAGACCGGGTCAACAGGACACCCGCTCTCCCTTGCAGTTGCTTCATTCGCAGGCTGGCCAGCCAGGACATTCATATCATGTACATATATCCTTGCCAGAGCAGCAACTGCGTGCAGTGCCTTCCAAATGCCTTTCAAATGCGGCGCCTGCAGCAAACGCATAGAAAATTGAGGGAAAAACAAGTTATTTCTCTGAATTGTTGGTTTTGTTCCCTTTGCTTTTGATGCCGCTTTACGCACTCAGCAAAAATGTTCAAGTTGCGCTGCTCCTTTCATTACTTATTTCTTTATGACGCTAATGTCCTTAATTCGTCAGTGTTAACCTAATTTCGAGTAGTCGAGCCGAGGCAGGCAACAAACTTCGACGACGACGGCGACGACAGGACGCAGGAAAATAGAAAGAATTATGCCAAGAAAGTTTTCTATTTTGTCGCAGCGGCAGCGGCAAAAGTTTTGCGGCCAATGCGACGACGATTGTGCCGCACACACACATACAAGCATAAACACATTCACCCCTCCCCTGGATGCCCTTTCGGCCATGTCCTTTGTGTTTGTCTGCGCCTCAGAGTCTCTGAGTTGTGCGCATTCCCAAAGGCTATATAAATCATAATAATTTTGCAATGTAGCAATGGCAAAAGGAGCAGCAGCAGCGGCAGCGGCGGGCAGCAGCAGCAGCAGCAGCCTCGCTGTCGCATATCCTTGTGGCATGTCCTTTATTTGCTACGTGTTGATGTCCTTTTGATGGCACTTCTTTTGCACAACTTGCAGGCCGAGCCGAGCCCATACGAAAGCCTCCAGGGCAAATGACTGGCACAAACCGCCAAGCGACCCTCGACCGCCGACCATTCTGTCTGTCTGTCTGTCTGTCTTTCAGTCGGCCTGGCCAGCGGGTCCTGCGTGTCCTTTTCGTCCTGTTGGTCGGTGCGTGCGTGCGTGCCGCCTTGTATTTGTAATTCCTGGCAGCATGTCCAGCATAAAAATATACTTAAGTGATTTCTCTTGATTCACTTACATAGATTTGGGTTACATTTCTTTTCTATTTCTCTAAGTCCTTGCCACAACGTTGCAAATAAATAATTTTTATGATAGAATATGCCATCCTTGGCGGCTGGCCTTCATTTGATTTCGCTTAAAAGCGCCAAAAGTTAAGCTGTAATCATTTAAATGATTTATTCTCCTTGATTTTCATATCACGGATCGCCGCTTGTCCCTTAAGTTAGGAGGGGCAGGGTAGGGACAGGAGTAAGCCAAACGCACAAAACATTTCCCTTCATTTCTTTCCCTTTGACTTCTGACATTTCCCTTGGGTCATCGCGGGGGCTGGGGAACATTCTCAATCATAATTTGTTGGTGTCACAATGATAATAGTAGATTTATATGCGTATCTAATGCTAAAGGTGACATTTTATGTTTTATTTTTGTGTTTGCCTGTTATAGATTTAACCTAATGTAGGGCTTTAATAAGCTAAAGGAAAATACCTTTTAAGTTAGCTTTGACAACTCTTTGTAAATAACAAAGTGTGCGATTGGAATAACACTTTGATATACAGACCTTTTTTCATTGATTCCAAATCAATACTTTCCTTTTCGTCTCAAAATATAAAGTAGCTCACACATTGTAATACATTATGATAAAATATATATTTCTTCATTAAATGTACAATTCAAAGCAAAATTAATAAAAAGTTGTATTGAGTTCTTAGAGTTCCACTCACCTTTTTCAAAATCAATTACTTTTTATACTCAGTTATTAAGGGTGTTATATCCGTAGTAGTATGTCCGTCCCCTAAACGTATAATTTAACATTTGGAAATTATATTCATATGTATGGAAATATTTGCTTTAGCCTGCTTGTTAATATTTGTAAGCCAATTCTACTCTCACAACTCTTTATAAAACTATAAGTACTGTTCCCATAACCGATTTCGATCAAATTATTTGGATTTCCCAAGTTCAGAAACAATCAATTACAGTGAAACTTTGCTCATTTTCAGTAGCTTCATCTAACGTGAGTAGAGATTGCGGTTAGAAATAAACATCTTACATATAATAAAATATTGTCGCGAGTTTTATAATAATAAATTGTTTGGATGTATTTATGACTAAAGATGAGAATGTAAATTTGTTTGAATCTGAGTTTCAAAACTGGTGTATATCTTCATATTGTTGTTGATATCTTCAATTCTTCTGCTGAAATCGTTACCTCTAGAGATTCGGCCAACACTGTTTCCAAAATTAATAACTGGATAGCCAAGCAAACTAATAACAAAATAACCGATATGCTTAAATCCGTTGATGTTAATTATGCTTGTTAGTGGAATTACTTTCAAGGAAAATAGGATAGCCTCCACATCGATGAAATATCACCAAGATCCGAAGAGATTAATCTTGAAATGTTTATGGCAAAATTTGATTTTAAAATTGAGATGGATTTCAAAGATGTACTTACATCATTTGGCATAAAAGACTTGTTTGAAAATGCTAATTTGAAGACGATGACAGACTCAAATTTACTATTAAAGGTCGATAAAGTTCTTCAGAAAGCAATGATATCAGTTGGTGAAAACGGAGCTGAAGCTTCAGCTGCCCAAGGTTCGTATATAAAATAATCCTATTACGGCATATATAAATAGAAAATTCAAATATTGTATATTTTCAGTAATACCTTATGGCTATGCGTCAGGTTTTCTTAATATTAAATCAGTTATAGTAGGCCATCCATTTGTATTTGTTATCAAGGACATTAATAGAGTGTATTTGGCGGGGCGCGTTAATAACCCAAATATAATGAAATGATTGCAATATATTTAATTGCTGATCCATGTATATCTATTTATATAAATCTCTTTGTCCTCAAACATTAACTCACTGACTGTTCAGCTTTATAACCTGAAATATGTTGTGGGTGATCATTGTTCGTAAAAACTTCATAAAGGAAAGTCGATTTAAAATGAAGAGTACTGAATGGGAACAGGGCTGCATCACCCAGTTGGATTAAACAAAATTCCAATAAAGTTCTGGTCATCCGAAATCTTACTCATTATACCCTAGCATAGGGTATTATAATTTTGTCTCCAAATGTGTAAGGGACTGAAGGAGATGCTTCCGACTCAACAAAGTATATATATTCTGTATCAGCACGAAAAACCGAAACTATGTAGCGATGTCCGTCTGTTTGTATGCGAACTAGTCTCTCAGCTCTAAAGCAATTGTAATGGAACTTGGCACAGACCCTTCTTTTTGCTGCAGTAAGTCCATTTGTCGGAACCGGTCACATTGCACAACTATAACATATAGCTGCCATAGGAATGATCGGTCGACAAGTTCTTGCATGAAAAACTTTTTTGTTCATGAAGATATCCTCACTTAACTCACCCCAACCGAGATTCTAAAGAGTTTATAGAATCTTACAAAAATTTCGTCAAAATCGGATCACTATATCATAGCTGCCATAGGATCAGTTAAAATATGAGTTTTTTAATGAAATTTTTATTTATTTATTACGAGTTCCTATGCATTAAAAAAAAATCTACATACGAACTAAAAAAGAAGCATTAACGTAGGCGTTAAGCTGGGTTTGTCTAAAATTATTTACAGCTTATGTGTGTTATTTACATTAATTCTGATGGTGTTGTTATTGTGGGTGTGAATGGGTAAGAAGGATATGGTTATTTAAACGACATGGCCAGATCGACTCCGCTATTTTACTGATCAAGCATATATATACTTTATAGGGTGAAAAATGTCTTCATTAGTCTGTTACATACATACATTTGCACAGATTTAATATCCCATTTTTACCCATTTTATGGATACAAGGAGTAATAACACATATTTTTAAGGTGCTTAGAAAGGCGCAATCACATTGGCAACTGTATAAATTGCAATTTAATTCAAATTATTGTCCTCTACATTCTACAAATTGAGCTTCCTTTGTTTATTATTATCCCCTTCAAAACTCATAAAGAATGCCTTAGAGGAACAAACTTTAATGAGAGATAAACGTATATCAATTAGGCCGGCTTAGCGTTACTTTCAACGTTGGCCATTTTAAGAAAGCACGTTACACAAGAAAGTGATTCCCAACCGAATTCACACAGTGCGTGCTGACGGTGCTAGAGTAGAACTCAGTCTGCTCCAGTCTACTTCTGTCATTAGCAGCCTACTCTAGATTTGCCTTAACTAAGGACCACACATGTTGCAAGAACATATTCCTTTTTCGTTCGCACTCAGTCGCTATAGGGACTACGTCCAGCTGCAGCTCGATGCCTCTTACTCTTTCCAGCTTGCCTGCGTTCAGTCTCACACAATTACACAGCTGTCGACAGCTAAGACAGAAAGTCAAAGAATTTGGAACCAACGAACATACATGCTTCTAGAAGGAGTTTACGAACACGAAATAAACACGCTTCAAGAGAGACTTACAATTATACGACAAATACATAAAAAAAAAAACAACTCGTAATTATTTAAATAAAAATAAAAGACCGCCGTTAAACAGGTTATAAACAATTCATTATTTAGGGAGTATTAACGCGCCCCGCAAAATACACTCTATTATTGTCTTTGATTACAAATACAAATGGATGGTCTACTCTGACTGTTATACCCCTGCTTATTATTTCGGAGAGAACGATCGGTACTATGATTACTGAAATTATAAAATATTGTCATTTGTTGTTTGTTTGCTGTAATACGATTATTTGATATACGAACCTTGAGCAGCTGACGCTTCAGTTCCTTTTTCACCAACTGATATCATGGCTTTCTGAAGAACTTTATCGACCTTTAATTGTAAATTTGAGTCTGTCATCGTCTTCAAATTAGCATCTTCAAACAAGTCTTTTATGCCAAATGATGTAAGTACATCTTTAAAATCCATCTCAAATTTAAATTCAAACTTAGGCATTATAAGTTGAATTAAAGTCTCTTCGGATCTTGGCGAGATTTCATCGATGTGCAGGCTACCCAAGTTTTGTTCAACTTTTTTAATACCAAGCACTTCTCTGGGCAACAGTATAATCATGGAAATACCTGAATCGGCATAGGGTATCTCCAAGGCGTCGGCATCCAATTTCTCAATATAGTTATACCTAAAAAAATTTGTTACCGACATCATGTCAACATCGACATGACCAGTTTGTATAAAAAAACGCGATTTCCTCGTAGCATGTGCGTCGAATTGATGTTTCCAATTTCCATGGAAGTAAATTGCACTAACAAGCATTATTACCGTATCATCATCAACGCTATCAAGCATATCGGTTATTTTGTTATTAGTTTGCTTGGCTATCCAGTTATTAATTTTGGAAACAGTGTTGGCCGAATCTCTAAAGTTAACGATTTCAGCAGAAGAATTGAAGATATCAACAGCTTGTTGCTGATACGAGGGCAATATGTTCAGACGTTTGTCTACGTATATTTTATTAGCCGTGCTGAAGGTAACACCTTGAGGGTGCTCAAGACTCTTCTTCCACTGTATAAAGTCTGTAATTGCAGTGCTCTTTGAAAACTGAACTGAGTGAATTAGCTTTCCAATTTCCTCAGCAGTTCTGCCCTCTGCCCCCAAGTACAGTTGCCATAGACCATCCAACAGCAAGAAGGGCGAAATGACTACATTACCATCCTTGGTCCTCCGTAGTACTTCTGCAATTATAGACGTGGAAGGATTCTCCGACAGGACCGCCTGAAGTGCACCAAGTGCCAGAAGTGCAATCAGTGAAAACGTAGAAAAAAGCTTGACCATTTTGATGAAACTGAAATCGCAGCTTCATCTGTCAGCCTTTATAGAGAATGAAAATATAATCAATTTGTCATGCTGTTATGTACGCCTGACGATTGTATGGATTGTATAAGCACACTTGGTGAAAATCAATGCAAAACAAAATAATCCGAAACGGAATCGGTTTAATGCAAGTAATGCAATAATGTACAGAAGGAGAGGTTTCCGACCCAAAAAACTATATATATATACTGAATCAGCATGAATAGCCGAGTCGATGTAGCGATTTCCGTCTGTCCGTCTGTTTCTATGCAAACTAGTCTCCCAGTAATAAAGCTATCGTAATGAAACTTGGCACAAACCCTTCTTTTTGCTGTTGGCAGTACATATGTCGGAATCGGCCAGATCAGACCACTATATGACATAGTTTAAATAGGATTGGGGAAAAATTAGTTTTTCTATGAAATACTTTTTGTATTACATTTAAAGTGAGAGTTTTGTTCAAATAGCTTCCGATAATTTTATAAAGCTCGTACCACAATGAGACGAAAATCGAGAGTATTGTAACATTGTTGCTAGGGTATATATATTGCTTCGGCACTCCGAAAATAGCCATTCTTTCTAGTTTTTCATATAATATGCTTGTAATTCGATTACAAATTCTTTTTACTAACGTTTGTTTAATTAGTAGAACAAGAGAAAATAAATTTTGCCAATATTCGAAGTGCTACAATCAAACTCAGGATATAAAAGCAATTTATCCTTGACCACAGAATGCACCCAAAGTCATTAGGAGATTTTTGCGCTGCATAACAATTTTTAATTGTTATTTACTTGTTGTTGTTGCTGTTGCAGCAGGTCCTGAAGGCAGCAGAAGCAGCAGCATAGAATTTAGCGCTAATGACCAACTTTTGCCAAAGCAACAGCAAAAAATTTCATAGCATACATTTCAGGGCTGTTCTGTGCTCTTCTGCTCCTGTTGCAGTTGTTGTTGTCGTAGTCGTCGAAAACACTCAAAACCCATTAGGCAACACTTTATGCTTAGTTTGAAGTTTGAGGGCACAAAAAATACAATATCAACAAAAACAAAAAACAAAAAAGAACACAAAAACCAAAAAATATATCTGAAACGAGGTAACTGCGGGCCAACTGAATTTTGCATATTAGCAGCCAAGCATTGAGAATGAGTGAGTGAGAAGGCTGAGAGAAATGTATTTGTTGCACTCTATAAAAACGTTGCTCAGTTTTACAAGCGACACACAACGTTGACGGTGTTGGCGGCGGGGGAGGACGTGCCGCAGGGCGTGGCAGCTGCGTTTAAAATGCAATTGCACACAATGCAAATGAATGGGCCACGCCCCAAAGGCCTACGCTCACGCCCAAAGTTATACTCAAGTTACCAACTGTTCTGTGGCTGGGGCAGGGGGAGGACGGAGAGTGCAGGGAGTGCAGGGCTTGTTGAAGCAGCTGCCGTAGGCGTTGCGTTTACATTGAAAATTACCCCACTTACCGTGTTGACGAGGCAGCTGATGAACGCAGCGGGAGGAGCGGTGCTGTAGTCATTGCCAATGCGCTGAAGATGAACGTCTTAAGGACACAACCGAATCAGGACAATGGGCACAACGTAAAGGCATGCGTTTAAAAACCAATGTCAGATAAAACAATCTGGTTCAATATGTAATCTCAAATATCGATCGGAAATATTTCTGTTTATAAAACTGATTCAATTGATTTGGTATCGTATCTATCAAGTTAATATTGAGCTTATTCCTGTATCATTTCGGTTGGATTTCCCATCTCCCCATGAAATATTATAAATTTACTTAATACTTACTTACAAATTTGCCAACGCATTTATATCCAAAATTTGGATAATCGATAGTCGCCACAAGCGATTCTATCGGTATTTCGAAGTGAAGCTGAGGAATATTAAAACAGAATATCGAAATATTAAAAAAAAAAGTGAAATAATCACTCAAATCCATTTCTAAGGATATTTTGGAAATGAAAGCACTACAAATAATCTCACCTTAATTATATGTAATAACATTTAACGCATCGATTTGTAACAATCCACAATATTGTGGAATATTAAAATTAAAAAAATATTAAAATAAAAGTGGAGACAACCGAGAGATGCTTTCTTATTGTACAATGTTTGAATTATCCATATTTGCTTGAAGTAAACAGCAATGCAGTTTTTATAAGACATATTTCTCAAAAATTATGAAAATTATCACTTAATATTACTTATTTTTGTGCTTTATACCTATTAATATTTGTGAAATGGGCATAATAAAGTTGTGTCTCACAAGTAGAGATTGCTTACTCCGACCATACCATTTGTACAACATTTATTCCGATACATAATTTCAGTATACAGTTAGTTTATAGTTTTGATCTAGCTAAGTCAGCCTATCTTATCTACAGAAATAGGGAAGATTTGGTTTTCCGTGTACTTTTAACCAATTTGATCGAGATGTCCTAATAGTAAGAAAGCAATAAGTAAATTTAAAAATTGGACAATAGATTAAGAGTAACCCAAGCATAATACATGCCAAATTCCAAGACTATATCTTTAAAAGTGTGGTTGTAAAACATTTTTATCGAAAGATTACATTCCAAATTTGGTGTATCTAGGCTCTTATAGTTGCTGAGATCGATGCGTTCATACAGGCGGACAGACAGACGGACATGGCCAAATCGAAATCTCTTTTGATACTGATCAAGAATATATATACTTTATAGGGTCGGAGATGTCTCCTTCTGCCTGTTACATACTTTTTCACAAATCCAATACCCCCTTTATACCCATTTTATGGGTACAGGGAGTACAAATGAAATCAAAGCCGTACATAAACTAAATTGAATACTATTTTCATTATCTTTGACATGTTCAATAATTGTAACTTTTGTGCCACTGTGGCAGCACTGGGCATTGCAGTGGGTTAAGTACTGCAACCGCATCGTTTTTGTGGCTGCCGCGTGGCACGCGTATATTAACATAAATCGAATGAGACGCAAAGGACACCGACGAAGTGGCAAGAAGACTCTGACGAAGACTCCTTTGACACTCGCAAATCACTCAACGCCATGATAGATGATCCCCCATCGCGATGCATCGTGCACCCCTCGCCTGCCGAGCTGCGGGGCATACAGAGCGATGCAGCAGGGGGCAGGGCGTGGTAGGAGAGAAAAGGTCCGGACCCGCAGCATCATTTAACGCAATAGCGCCAACTATAAATTTTAAATTAATTTTGAAGTGGGGCCCGAGCGCCCAACGACTGACGACGCCCGACGCCCGGCGAAGGCTGCACATCAACGTGACTTTGACGGCGCCTCATGCGAGACATTTCCCCTTTAAAGCGCCCCGTGGGAGAGAGGGGGAGGGGCTGTGTGACGAGCAAGCGGTAGCAACAACATACACACATACACACACATGACACGCATTTTATTGCGCGTCTGTCGCACAACTGACAGAAAAGCTGGCTCCGGTTCGGCTGCGGAGTTTGGGTTCAGGTTCGCGTTCGGGATCGGGTTCGAGTTGGAGTTTGAGCTCGGGTTCTGGTTCTGGTTTGGGTTCGGCAATGGGTTTCTGTTCTTTAACGCTTTGTTGTCTGTCATTACAAGTGCATAAATTATTGTAACCACATTTGCTGGCGTCAGTCCCATTGACGATGACGACAACGACGACGATTTCGACTCTGACGCGTGTTGAGAACCACGGACGGACGGATGCACGGACAGAGAGACGGTGGGACGGGTGGACAGACGGACGAATGGATGGATGGATGGTTGGAGTATCATCAACATGGCGGCGACGGCCACTGCAACAGTTGCCAACACGCTGATGACATGACAAAATATTTTCCCAGGCGACTTTGTTCGCCTCTTTCTCTCTCTCTCTCTCTCTCTTAACTCCAGCGATGCTCCACCGCCTCCAAGCTCCAAAAGTTGATTTTGACTTCCACGCCAAAGCCACACAGCAAATGTGCGACCCGCTATCCACGCCCCAACTGCCATGTTGCCCTATGACCTTTATGCAATTGCATTCTGTGGCAATGTGTCGTCGATGTCAGCAGCGACGTCACATGTGTGTGATAGAGCGTTGGTGTGTGTATGCGAGTGTGTGTGTGTGTGTGTGTGGTAGGAGAGTGTGTGGGAAATGGGCACTCCTCACTTCTGCTGGCTGTCTCATGATGTGCGTTTTTTGTTGTTTCCTCATCTTTTTGTGCATTTCATTGTGGATTCTATCATTTTCTACTCGCATGCTTCAGCGATTTTTGGAATTTTCAATTTGTTCAGAAATTTTTGGACACTCAACGATATAAAAGTAGAGTGCATGTGTATGTGTGCGTGTGTGTGCAGTAAGGACAAGGATGTAGCCGTGTCCGTGTTTATATAGTCGGGAATTTTATTTATGCCGTTTGTCACTCATATTTTCTCATAATTTTGTAAAGTCTTATTTGAAATTATTAAAATGAACTTTCTGTAATGTTAAATTTTTAGAAAATGCTGCAAGTAAAATAAATAAAATGAAGATACTCTGCATGACTTAGCTAACTCTTAATTACTGTCGAATCACGCTTAAGGCTTATTTACACTTAGTACTGAGATGATGACTATCGATAGTGGTTACTACCGCTATGATAGTAATATTAGCCATCAATATAACTAAACCGAAAAGAGTCTGTAAGCATAAATTGGCTGAAAGTTGCTAAGATTTGTTCTAAGTTTATACACCTTATATTTCAAATTTATTGTACCCTTGCAGAGGGTTGTAATGTTGTAACGAAATTTGTATCTTGAAGCTTAGTTAAAAGAAATTTTAATATTCAATTTATATTCATAAATTCACATGATTTTTACCAACTTTCTGATAAAATAACACGTTTATCTATCATTTTTGGATCTTATGATTTCAAAACAATCAATATCTTCTATATATATAACACAAAGTCACGAAAACGTATATCACCCTCTGCTGCCTTAATTTTCTAACAATTTAATTGGTTTTTTGATTTTCTTGAAAATTATTCAAAAAAATTAAAAAATAAAGCGAAAAAGAAACTTCTTTACCAGTTTTCCCTGTATAAATCCGAATCGAACTAAGGAAGCTTTTGTTTTAAAATCTGTTTATACATTGATATCAGAAAAATATTGAGCGCCCAAAAAACGCCAGTCAGTCAAGCTTAACTCCATTATAAATGTACTATACAGATATATTTAATTTTTGAGCATTAAATAAACTCAAGAAAAGAAACTCATTAAAAGTAAAATATTATTTATAAACAGTACGGATCCTGGTCTTGAATAAATAGTGAAAATCTTTCAAGACGGTTCACAAGCAAATACATATTTTTACTACTTACTGACAGACTACTTAATTCTGTAGTAAATGTTGTCACATTTGAGTTCGCAGTTGATTATATTGACAATTAATCGTTTTCTTATCCGCACTTCCCCTTCCTCACTATCATAACGAAACTCAATTCCAAAGTGCCAAAAATATCTTACTTAATAACTGAAACTTTGGCTAAATTTATTGCTGACCGCAGCCTCACATAAATACAAATTTTGCCATTTTTATTTTAAGCTGAAACTTTTGACATTTAATATGCCAACTGGAGGGAAGTTATTTTCGTATCACCTCCAACCCACCCGGCCAACTGCCGCCGACCTCTGTCAATAATGAAACGCTTGATAAATGCTTAGAAAATGGTCGAAATATTTTACATGCGAATTAACGCAATAAATTTGATGCCAAAGATTCGCCAAACTGAACAATGAAAGCGCTGAGAAACCAAGAGAAAACTGAGAATATCGCAACAAAAACAACAGTAAACTGTAAAATTGTTGGGCAAACAGAGAAACTTTGATTGCAAAACACATTTGTGATTTATTTGAGCACACATTTAACAAATTACACCCACAATATATACATGCATATATATATATACATATATATATTCGTATTTATTTATGCGACGGGCTACTTAAGCCATTAACCAAACAGCCCGCACCACGCAGCGCCAACCCAATTCCGCTTCCCAACCCCACTCTACCCCCAAGATTCTCTGCGCAAATAACTTGATTAAAAAACCGCAAAAACCTATCGAGGGCCCAATGCGTTGACCACACACAGAGGCGGACAATCTGTGGGGCAGGCAGGATGGAGACGGGACAGAGGGCCACATGTTATGGCCGCCGCAATCCGATTCAATGTGTAATTTAACACGAAATGGGAAACGATTGGCTATATATGTGTGTGTGTGTGTGTGTGTGCGTAGATGGTTTTGACCAGATGAAGGCAACTCCTGACCAGCTCTGGACCACACCTGTGTGGGGCGTCTGCTGCTCTTGATGTAGCCCGTGGGCGTGGCATCTGGGCTCGAGTGTGTTTGCTTGGAGTGATGTGGTGCGTTGTGGCTGAACACTTCCCGGACAGTTTATTGACGTTGTTGGAACTA
This sequence comes from Hirtodrosophila histrioides, assembly GCA_037075165.1. NCBI lineage: Eukaryota > Metazoa > Arthropoda > Insecta > Diptera > Drosophilidae > Hirtodrosophila > Hirtodrosophila histrioides. Next base: position 10,005 of record JBAMCL010000581.1, on the reverse strand, counting down.
ATGTGGCAAAATGCCATAATCCGTTGGGATTTGCTTTAGTGCTGCTGAATTCAAAAATCAAGCACATAAATTATTTATCCAAAGATTTCCTTTGACGAAGATCTTTGGATTGTCATTAGACAAATAAATGTTAATAGTAAATGGTCCTACTTCTGATAATATTAGATATGTAAGTCTTCTAGACTTTCTAGACTGAAATCACAATGATGCCTATTCCTTATTTAAATCAATTAAGAACATGGCGGTTTCAAGTCCGGTTTGTTTGGTGAATCTACCTGAACACGTGTTTGGGAGATAGATTTTGTTCATTTTCGTGGCAGAGGATGAGAATACCAAAAATTGCTTTGTCAAATCTGTCAAGGGAGTCAATAGAAGTCTGTGTCCTGAATTTAGTGACTCTACCTGTTCAGATGTGGGAGATATAGCATTGTTCATTTGCTGGTTGATTTGTCCTGGCCGTCAAAAGTCGTCAGTGTGTCAAATTTGGTGACTAGCTGTGAAACTGTAGGAGATGTTTTGCGGAAAGCTTTGATAATTATTGGGTGGGGAGTGTGGCGGTCGCAAATGTTTTTGATGGAGATCTGTCAAGAAGCTCAACATAACACTGCATGCCAAATTTGGTGACTCTACCTGTACAGGTGTGGGTGTGGGAATAACTTAAATTTGGTTCATATACGGGGGAAGAGGTGGGAGTGGCAAATACAATAACCTGTATGTCAAATTTGGCAACACAAGCTCAATATAAAATTTGAATTTTGTAGGTGTCCGACAAATTGCGGGGCAGGGGGTGGGGGTGGTGATTCGACCCTTACACTTTATAAGCTTAGGGTATATACCCCCATGTGTACCAAGATTGGTTACTCTAGGGTCAAAGTTGTGGAAATAGAATGCGTTTATACAGACGGACCCACGGATGTTTCACAAGCCCAATATACTTTTTTCAAAAAAACCTTTTTGGAAACCGAGTTGTATAGAATCACTAAAAACTAAGCAAACTAATTATGTATTTCATATATCTTAGAGTAACCCTATTCGTATATATGCAATATTCTTCATTTTTGTTATCAAACAAATATCAAGAGATTTATTTCCCAGATAAAAGCAATGTGATAGGTTTTATAAACGAGTATAGTCTAAGGAATATAATGCTTGCATATGTGATAAGAACTAATTTGACCGGTTCTGAATTCCACATTTTAATAGATTTCATAGATTTTAGATACACGAGGCATAATGTTAGGGTCGTTTTAAAATTTACTGAAAGTGCAGCAAATTCGCGGCTTTCAATGTTATTCTCATGTCTAGCTTAAGCTGACAGAAAGATAGTATTGCACCAGATAAATAAAAATGCAAAGCTAAGAATAAAATATATTATTTAATCTGCTTTATCACAAATCTGGTAAGGTCGTATACACCCACCATCTTGTCTACATATTTTACTTCTCAGGTCACTCAGCAGCTCAGTGGGAATCTGTGCAAAAAGATCACACATTTTATGCAGACCTTTTCGATTAAAATGCGTTGCATACTTTTCAGCGCACATTCACACATTTACATCAAGGACTTGCGGGTTCCAGCAGCTCCATAACAGACCCTGACAGACCTTTACCAACCAGAGCACACAAATAATTAAGTTTTTTCTCTAACTTTTTTTTTTTTTTTGTCGCTGTAGAAGTCTCTGTGTGTTCTTCCTGCACCCGCACCCGGTCACGTAACTTTACAATGGTAAAAACTTTTGCATTTCATTTGCTGCGCTGCCACCGTCTCCCTCTCTCTCTCTCCCACCCTGGCACCCCCTCCTTCTTCTTTTTGGATGATTGTCTCTGAGCGGTGCATAAAATGTTTGTAAGTGACGTTGAAATTGAGACACTTGTCGCTTAATTGTTTTTCGAGTTCTGCTACAAAAAATAGCAAAAAAAAAATAGTAAAAATAAAATCAAAAAACATGAAGCGAATATGTTGGCCTGGGTTTCATGTCTACATAGTTGGGTAGTTGATAGTTGGGTTCCCAGTTGCACTCTCAGCCCGCCACTGCTCCCCCTTGAATCCCGCTGCCGGTTTCTGTTGCCAGTTGAGAAATTGCACTTGGCAATCGTTATACGCGTGCTTGGGACAATAAAGGGTGTTTGGGATTTGCCTTTGGATGCTTTTGGCCTGGTTATGCTCTTGGCTTTTTGTTACCACGTTTGCATTACAGCCTGCTAGCAGTGGTCCTGGCCCACCAAGGCGTCGTGTGGCTGTACATTATTTTAAGTAATTATCAAGCGATTTGCGTGCGACTTAAGTGCTCTCAACTCGAGTTCCCTATGAGGGAGGCGGGAAGTGATTCTGTGCATTTATTAAATATGTAAATTAAACTATTATGTATACATTCACAAGTTTCTTTTATAATGCAAATGCCATTGTTTCTGATGACTTCAAATGATAAATGTGTGTTGAATTAAAATTAATATATACTACACTGTTATTATAATGAAAAGAAGGTCATGTGTACTTTAACCTTTAAGATCTATATTGACCCCCATTTGGATCCTAAAACTTGCTTATCAGTCCGACGTTCTGGAAAAATGCAATAATAATTTTTACTGTTTTGAAGCTTTGGATGTCTAGAAGCCTACTTATTTTCTAGCCAAGGCAATGCTTTCTATTCTGTGCAAGAATAATATGTGCATTCTCGAGAATCGAAATCTACATCTTCCACATTTGTATAGCTGGAGTCTCTAAATATGAAATCAACACGGTTTCAGCTGTGCCCCAAAAGAATAAAATTTTATGTTGCAAACCTGCAAAGTTCTTACAGGTTTTTTGTAGAAACCAGCGCTGAATATAATCCATATTCCATCATAACCAAGCTTGTAAAAGTGTCTTTGAAATCGCTTATGAATGTAAATATAAGAACTTCTTATTAGTATTTTAACAATATAAAAAAAATAAAGGATTTCATGACAGTTGATTGAAATATTCCGTCTCGAGAAAAAGTATCCTTTTGGCTTGACAGTCGCCACATTAAGATCTCTATGAAAAGTGGAGTTATGGACAAACTATCTGAAAACCGATCATAGGACCAAAAATTTTAATGTAAGAAATAAGCTGTGGAATTAAAAATCGTGTATAATAAAATCGACATTATATATCTTTCAAATTGTGGTTGTAAATAATATCAAGGAATATAAAGCCATACAAAAGGCGCATCTCATACAACGAAATATTATCTATGGGGGACCCATTCGAATGTACCCACATTTTGTTTGATGAGCACATACTTATATGTCGTTTGCCACAGAGAATTTATGATAATATTAATCAATTTCTGAGATTTCTGGAGGAGTTTCCGAAATATAAAACAAATAAATATGGTATCTAAATCCTACATAACAAATTTGGAGTCTTTAGTTGTTAGAGATCCTGACATTGATGCATTTGGTCCGATGGACACTGCATGATGGACTGGGACTGTTGATGCTGATCAGGAATATATGTATATACACTTACTTTATAAGGTTGTAGATGCTTCCTTCAGCATATCAAACACTTTTGCACAACATATGTTTATCCTATTCACCCATTTTCCTTGAGTTCATGGTAAAGTAATTCAGTTTAGGAATAAGCTCAGATTATCACGTATTCTGATCTTGGTCCTTATGTTTTAAAACACAGCTCACCACACATACTGCTCTTGGGTTGAGTGCCCTCTTGAGTGTATCTGCAATATGTGACCCAAATGTTGCTTCCACTAATTTAATTATGATAGGAATGAAGTAAACGCATGCGTTCCAAATAGTCTTTGTCGCAATGCATTAAAGCACAAGGAAATGCCATCGGCATTGGCTGTGTCCTGTGCCAGGACGAGAACTTTGTGATATGTGAAATTGCGGCCTGGGCAAACATTTTATAATTTGGTGCACGGCGCATCACATAAGTCAGCAGCAGGAGCAACAGCAAGGGACAAGGCGGAGAGCGATGTATGTAGAACCACTTTGGGCTGCCATGTAAGCGAGTCCTGCAACATGACAAGAACTAAGGACAAGAGTCAGCATCAGCCGAAGCTGTCACTCTGCCTGTAAGTTTCTCTCCTCTTCTCCCAACTCTCTTCTCTCTGCTTCTCTTACTGTCCATCTGTAGCTCTCAGACAGACCGCAAATGATTTTGCAGTTGACAGTTGTCTGTTGCCATTTGGGGAATTTAGTGTTAATTATGGTTGTAATAAGTTATACAACATATGCCACACACACACACACACACACACACACACACACACACACACACACACACACACAATCAACAATATAGGGTCCCTTTCCTCTGAAAACTTCAAACTAGAAAGATGTCGCAGCATTGCAAAGTTCTCTCAGACTTGTTTATGTCAGTGTTGCAATATTTGTATTAGTTTTATTAAATTGAACTGCAAAGTGTTTACTCGTGTACCTTTTCAAGAAGCTCCTTTCAACATTCCACAAATTATATTCATCAACATCGGTGCTTCTTCAGCAACAACAAACAAACTGAGGAAATTAACTTATCAAATAGTCGGAAAAAATAAAAATATATTCTGGAAACTTGATTGAATGTTTTAGTTATGATTCATTTGTTCAAATCCAATCGACTTACTAAATTTGGGACACAACTTGACACTATATTACTTTCACGCAATATATTAGATCATTGTCCTGCCCTTAGCCAAGCCAGGAATGAAATATTTGGAAATACTAATCCCACATCTATCATTTCCCATTCTAAAAGGAAAAGATTCCTAAAATTATAGAACTCTTAAGCCAATATTATTTTTACCATGAAATGTAAATATATAAAATATCAATGCACACATAAAACTCTTTAAATCTTTTCTACTAGATCTTAACACTCTACATAAAAAAACAAGTTTTATTTATACACCTCGTTATAGTTAACATTATCTTATAAGCACTACTTTGTATATAGCTATTGCTAATAATATAACTTTACGCATACACCTCATTACAATCAAATCTACCTAATAAGGACCCCATTGTAATCATCTTTCTATTGTTAATAACATTAGAATTTACATCCTATTTATTAAACTAAACATGTAACATAAATAGCCTTCAAAAAATCCTTAAAGGGCCTAAGTAGCCAATATTAATAAATAGATAAGATACTAATTTTGGGCTACCTACCTTTTCTAGGTATTTAGATTAACACATCCTAACAGATCGACTAAGCTAGTATTTAAGTTATAACTTATACAATAATTGTATACTATCCACTTGTAAGTAGTATAAGTCATGCAGGCAACTACGCTAAATCAGTATCCATTAATTAACTAATCCATTATTCTTACATGACATATTAACTATAAGGATATTCATAATTTTGAAAATTAGGAAACTTTCGATACAATGGAAATTTGAAAATTATTGTAAAATACGGTAATCAATTTAATTCTTAATACAACGGAACACGTTATTTAATGTCTTCCGAGAAGGCATTTTAAACAAGCTGATGCACACTTAATAAACAATCAATATACCTTTAACAGAACTCGTCATACTGGAGTTTATCAATTACTAAAGTGTAAGTAGGAGCGAGGATGTAAGGATGTGCGTCTGTGTATGTTGGGACAATAGACAAATATTGTGCATCGTAATTATCAATTTCAAGTGCAGTCATCGTAGCTTTTGTTTGCAGCAATCATAAACGTCAGACAGTATGTGAATGCCTGCCCCAGCTCCTTGAATCTATCCAGCTTCTCTTCCTGTTCCTGTTCCTAGACGACCATTTTCAACTTGATGACTCAACCGGTTGCTGCTGTCTATTTGCGGTTATGTAACTCAGACTCAATTGCAGTTTGTGTGTGTGCACAGCACATGAAATTGGGCACCAATTCCCTCATCCCACTTAACCCTCAAAGCATTCAGTTTCAATATTATTGATTCAGGAATGAGTTGCCAGACTGGCTGTCTGCCCCCAAATGGCTAAGGCTCCAAATCGTAGCTGTGCTATGCAGCATTGTGTATTTAATTAGGAAGGAGTCCTGTTTAGGAATGCTAATGAATCTGCTTACAAGTATTTATATGTCTTGAACTAAACATCTTAGTTCTGCGAAGCTATAAATACATTAGTGAGTAAGTATGTTTCTTACCGAACAGAACAACGTTTAGTCAATCAAATGACTTTAAAGTATATTTATGAATATCACAATAAGTTTATTCTATAATTAGCTCTACTAACACTCAAAAGAATGTTGACAATATGTATCAATCGACATTAATAACATCGAGATGCTGACTGGTAGCCCACAGTAGCACTCTCTATACATTGAGAGTCACAGCGGGCAGAATCCTTTGTTACCGTAGCTCTTTCGGGATGGGGTGGGGTGCCATGTCTCAACAGTCCCTACAGAAACTTTAATTTTTAGGGTCCATACTGTCAGTAACATTAAAAGCTATACTCCATTAATACAATAATCCTTCCAAAACAGGATCACTGAAAGGTACCAACAAACAACATAACCAAACAATTGAGGGCTTCCCTCAGGTTAGGAGAGCGTAGAAAAGGGGCGAGTGTTTACGATGACATTCGACACTCACGTTCTTTACCCTAACCCAACCGTGATCTTCTATCCAACCGATTACTGAAGATCCCCAATAACAAAGAATTTGCCCTAGTATATTATATTACCATGTAAAAGTTAGATTTATACACATTGTTCACTACCTTTGCAAGGTTTTCTTATTATTTACACGCACTATTACTAATTTTCACTTTAACTTAACAATTTCTCGCGATCAAGCGCGAGCGTGGCTCTAGCGCGACGGCAAAGCACGGGCAACTGGACCATCAGCTGAAGAAAAGCTCGTCGGGCTGTGCTTTATGCTAAAGCATGCACAGCAAGGATGTAGATGCTGCTACCAAGGGGGGTTTTCGTCCACTATAGATTGCAATAAAAATACATTTCCAATATATTTTGAGTATGATAAATAAGGCTAAAGTTTCCTGTACAGTTTCCCTTGATTATTTTCAATTTATTTTATGCTATTTATCTATTTTCAAATCTTTAAATCAAAAATCAAAAGCTTTTAAAAGTGACTTTAACAAGAAAATTTGCATCTGGTCTACCGAAAAGAGAATGGAGGAATTATAGTCGCTTCATTTGGTGATATAGACTTTTGCGTTGGCGGTGAGAGATTTTAATCCTTTGTCTGATAAGGATTTATTACATGTGTTGCAAATTAGCTAGAGGCACCTAGCTGCAAGCGTGGAGAACAATTGCGTTTATATGGAGAGAGACACTAAATGTGTAAACCAGAGACAAATATTACAGAAACTTGACACACCTTTATTTCAAACTGGTCAGAATTGTATAGTCGAGTATACTCGACTCTAAAACTTCGTGTACCCAGGTCATCAATTTCCGATCGCATCTTTGTACACTTACACATACACAAAGACGCACACACACAAGCGACGGCACAAGCGAGGCATTTTAAGTGGTGGCTGCGCTGCAGTACTGAATCTTATTTGTTGAATAACTTCCGTGTTTATCATCCGATCAACTTGAAATTTGGACAGTATATCAAGAGTGACTGAAGTATTGTGCATGCCAAATGCCATGTTTTTATCGAATGACGGGTGAACGGGGGGGAATATCTCGGATTAAAAATAACTTGACCTGCACCCACTATACACGAACCTACATTCCAAATTTAGTGTCTCTTGCTCTTAAAGTTGCTGAGATCGACGCGTTCATACATACGGACAGACGGACATGACCAAACGGAAATCTCTTTTGATACTGATCAAGAATATTTATACTTAATAGGTTCGGAGATGTCTCCTTCTGCCTTTTACATACATTTGCACAGATTTAGTAACCTCTTTTTACCCATTATGGGTACAGGGAGTAAAAATTAAGTATTAAATATTGAACCGAAAACGGAACTGTTTTACTTATTTTATTGATAATTATTTCGGTAAAGGGTTTTGTTCGGAGTTGTTAAAAAGCGGGAATACAGGCCTCGAAGCGCATCGGTGCTGGAATTCTTATAAATAATAAGTTAAACTTATCATAATTATGTCACTGATAATTTTTCAGTTTAAATTGAAGTATTAACACAGTTCTAATGACATCGCAAATGCTCAACTGTTTGTGAACAAATATAATTGCTAACGGGTACACAAAGTGTTGTTAAAAGTTTAATGTGCTCGGTTTAGTATATTTAAGGCTGGTAAAGAAGTTTCTTTGTTTATGAAAACAAACATAAGATAAACAAAAAAATAAGCAAAGTTTAAACAAATATAGAATAACAGAAACGTAAGCATTCAGAAAGAACATTCGTAATAAACTTTTCCTTTTGTAGTAACACTTTAAACGCTTTATCAACAAGTAGTTTATAAATCATGTGCTCAACTTTAAGCTCTGTTTACTTTCTTAATCACAATCATGTGAGCCTTCATTGTAAACATTTGGGCAGACTTTGTAAAGATTTTGTTGCGTTTTATGTTTACCAGACTACCTTGAAATTACCAACTGCATTCTTTTCACATACTAAGTAAGTAGGTTTTCCAGTCGTTATCAGGTTCTCTCTTAGGTTGTTTGCTTAATGCAAAGTTTTCAATATACATCCTTATCCCTCTCAGTCCCTCTCTGGTTCTGCTTCTCTTATTTTGCTGTGACTTTTTCGGATTTTCTAGAGCTAGGTGTTTTATGGAGAAAAATGTTTTCATACATAAAAGTTTTACGACAACAACAACAACAACAATGTGGGAACTTGGGAACATTTTGTGTCTTTTGAGCGAGTTTCCCAAGGTAGAAATGTGCACAGTGTTGCCATTTCTAGTTGCATTAGATGAGCTGTATAACGTGCTGCAGTGATTAGACAGAGGGACTAAGAAGAGAAGAAGCAGGCTAATGCTTATCCGACATAATTTGCGAAAGTTTCCAATACTGTAAACTCATCCTGTTGGTAGCTAGCGAAATAATTGAGGAAGAAACACATGAAAATTGGCGAATTGAATAGTTTATTTTTATTAAATTAATGTTTTAATGTTCGTTTTAAGTTTGGAACAGCTGATTTGGTACGCCTTTATGTCTAAAATCGGAATTAAATCAAAATTAATTAAAGGAACAGTCGATTATACGTAAATTTCCTAAGGAACATAACAAAATGACAATTTATTGCCTGCCAGTGTTACTCAATTAGACCTGTTCCCATTTCCACTCATTTTCGAAAAGTAATGAAAACGAATGCATTCCGATCGATTTACGAGCTGTTGTTCTCAATTTCAATAGGTTTGGTTTCGTTTTCTCGTTTTCCAACTATACTATACCAATATATTCTGTTTATTTTGAAACTAAGTTTCTCACAGTACCATTTTGTTTTATAATAGTCGCCAAAGCTCTTTTATGACATCGAGTAATGATTGAGACTCGACCTATGTTGGCAAAATTATTGTTAATGTAGGCATTCTTTTTATAGCTTCCCACAAATTTTCGCAATGTAGATTTGAATAGATTAAGTTTTTGTTGATATTTCGACATAGCTGTTGCCTAAATTCAATTATACAGTAATCAAGGCTCGAATTTGCTCACACACTGGCCTACCACGTGCCATCGATCACAAAGTAAGATGAAATTTAATGAAAACAGCAACCAAAAGCCAGATGTTCTTGCTTTACCCACATACCAACAATCCAAACATCCTTACTTATTAGATTTTTGATTACAATTCCACTTTTCCCAGATTTAATTTATGAATTTCGTTGCTGTACCAATTAATAGTGGTCAAAAATATTTCACGCATTAACCCAATGGTTTGATTCAAATAGAACATTTTTTGGTTTTTTATATGACATGTGTGGATGTTTTAATACTAAATTAAAGGTAATTGAATAACCTTTCAAATAAAATATAAGCTTATTTGTTCAATTTCCACTCAGACATAAATAGTAGCCATTTAAAGTTGAAAAATAATACAGAAACTTGCCAAAATAGTGGTTAGGGCTCGTAGTTCGAATCCGACTCTG
>JBAMCL010000580.1:0-13295 GCA_037075165.1 Hirtodrosophila histrioides | reverse complement strand
TATAGATGGATATAGATGGATATAGATGGATATAGATGGATATAGATGGATATAGATGGATATAGATGGATATAGATGGATATAGATGGATATAGATGGATATAGATGGATATAGATGGATATAGATGGATATAGATGGATATAGATGGATATAGATGGATATAGATGGATATAGATGGATATAGATGGATATAGATGGATATAGATGGATATAGATGGATATAGATGGATATAGATGGATATAGATGGATATAGATGGATATAGATGGATATAGATGGATATAGATGGATATAGATGGATATAGATGGATATAGATGGATATAGATGGATATAGATGGATATAGATGGATATAGATGGATATAGATGGATATAGATGGATATAGATGGATATAGATGGATATAGATGGATATAGATGGATATAGATGGATATAGATGGATATAGATGGATATAGATGGATATAGATGGATATAGATGGATATAGATGGATATAGATGGATATAGATGGATATAGATGGATATAGATGGATATAGATGGATATAGATGGATATAGATGGATATAGATGGATATAGATGGATATAGATGGATATAGATGGATATAGATGGATATAGATGGATATAGATGGATATAGATGGATATAGATGGATATAGATGGATATAGATGGATATAGATGGATATAGATGGATATAGATGGATATAGATGGATATAGATGGATATAGATGGATATAGATGGATATAGATGGATATAGATGGATATAGATGGATATAGATGGATATAGATGGATATAGATGGATATAGATGGATATAGATGGATATAGATGGATATAGATGGATATAGATGGATATAGATGGATATAGATGGATATAGATGGATATAGATGGATATAGATGGATATAGATGGATATAGATGGATATAGATGGATATAGATGGATATAGATGGATATAGATGGATATAGATGGATATAGATGGATATAGATGGATATAGATGGATATAGATGGATATAGATGGATATAGATGGATATAGATGGATATAGATGGATATAGATGGATATAGATGGATATAGATGGATATAGATGGATATAGATGGATATAGATGGATATAGATGGATATAGATGGATATAGATGGATATAGATGGATATAGATGGATATAGATGGATATAGATGGATATAGATGGATATAGATGGATATAGATGGATATAGATGGATATAGATGGATATAGATGGATATAGATGGATATAGATGGATATAGATGGATATAGATGGATATAGATGGATATAGATGGATATAGATGGATATAGATGGATATAGATGGATATAGATGGATATAGATGGATATAGATGGATATAGATGGATATAGATGGATATAGATGGATATAGATGGATATAGATGGATATAGATGGATATAGATGGATATAGATGGATATAGATGGATATAGATGGATATAGATGGATATAGATGGATATAGATGGATATAGATGGATATAGATGGATATAGATGGATATAGATGGATATAGATGGATATAGATGGATATAGATGGATATAGATGGATATAGATGGATATAGATGGATATAGATGGATATAGATGGATATAGATGGATATAGATGGATATAGATGGATATAGATGGATATAGATGGATATAGATGGATATAGATGGATATAGATGGATATAGATGGATATAGATGGATATAGATGGATATAGATGGATATAGATGGATATAGATGGATATAGATGGATATAGATGGATATAGATGGATATAGATGGATATAGATGGATATAGATGGATATAGATGGATATAGATGGATATAGATGGATATAGATGGATATAGATGGATATAGATGGATATAGATGGATATAGATGGATATAGATGGATATAGATGGATATAGATGGATATAGATGGATATAGATGGATATAGATGGATATAGATGGATATAGATGGATATAGATGGATATAGATGGATATAGATGGATATAGATGGATATAGATGGATATAGATGGATATAGATGGATATAGATGGATATAGATGGATATAGATGGATATAGATGGATATAGATGGATATAGATGGATATAGATGGATATAGATGGATATAGATGGATATAGATGGATATAGATGGATATAGATGGATATAGATGGATATAGATGGATATAGATGGATATAGATGGATATAGATGGATATAGATGGATATAGATGGATATAGATGGATATAGATGGATATAGATGGATATAGATGGATATAGATGGATATAGATGGATATAGATGGATATAGATGGATATAGATGGATATAGATGGATATAGATGGATATAGATGGATATAGATGGATATAGATGGATATAGATGGATATAGATGGATATAGATGGATATAGATGGATATAGATGGATATAGATGGATATAGATGGATATAGATGGATATAGATGGATATAGATGGATATAGATGGATATAGATGGATATAGATGGATATAGATGGATATAGATGGATATAGATGGATATAGATGGATATAGATGGATATAGATGGATATAGATGGATATAGATGGATATAGATGGATATAGATGGATATAGATGGATATAGATGGATATAGATGGATATAGATGGATATAGATGGATATAGATGGATATAGATGGATATAGATGGATATAGATGGATATAGATGGATATAGATGGATATAGATGGATATAGATGGATATAGATGGATATAGATGGATATAGATGGATATAGATGGATATAGATGGATATAGATGGATATAGTATGGATATAGATGGATATAGATGGATATAGATGGATATAGATGGATATAGATGGATATAGATGGATATAGATGGATATAGATGGATATAGATGGATATAGATGGATATAGATGGATATAGATGGATATAGATGGATATAGATGGATATAGATGGATATAGATGGATATAGATGGATATAGATGGATATAGATGGATATAGATGGATATAGATGGATATAGATGGATATAGATGGATATAGATGGATATAGATGGATATAGATGGATATAGATGGATATAGATGGATATAGATGGATATAGATGGATATAGATGGATATAGATGGATATAGATGGATATAGATGGATATAGATGGATATAGATGGATATAGATGGATATAGATGGATATAGATGGATATAGATGGATATAGATGGATATAGATGGATATAGATGGATATAGATGGATATAGATGGATATAGATGGATATAGATGGATATAGATGGATATAGATGGATATAGATGGATATAGATGGATATAGATGGATATAGATGGATATAGATGGATATAGATGGATATAGATGGATATAGATGGATATAGATGGATATAGATGGATATAGATGGATATAGATGGATATAGATGGATATAGATGGATATAGATGGATATAGATGGATATATAGATGGATATAGATGGATATAGATGGATATAGATGGATATAGATGGATATAGATGGATATAGATGGATATAGATGGATATAGATGGATATAGATGGATATAGATGGATATAGATGGATATATATGGATATAGATGGATATATATGGATATAGATGGATATAGATGGATATAGATGGATATAGATGGATATAGATGGATATAGATGGATATAGATGGATATAGATGGATATAGATGGATATAGATGGATATAGATGGATATAGATGGATATAGATGGATATAGATGGATATAGATGGATATAGATGGATATAGATGGATATAGATGGATATAGATGGATATAGATGGATATAGATGGATATAGATGGATATAGATGGATATAGATGGATATAGATGGATATAGATGGATATAGATGGATATAGATGGATATAGATGGATATAGATGGATAAAGATGGATATAGATGGATATAGATGGATATAGATGGATATAGATGGATATAGATGGATATAGATGGATATAGATGGATATAGATGGATATAGATGGATATAGATGGATATAGATGGATATAGATGGATATAGATGGATATAGATGGATATATGATGGATATAGATGGATATAGATGGATATAGATGGAATAGATGGATATAGATGGATATAGATGGATATAGATGGATATAGATGGATATAGATGGATATAGATGGATATAGATGGATATAGATGGATATAGATGGATATAGATGGATATAGATGGATATAGATGGATATAGATGGATATAGATGGATATAGATGGATATAGATGGATATAGATGGATATAGATGGATATAGATGGATATAGATGGATATAGATGGATATAGATGGATATAGATGGATATAGATGGATATAGATGGATATAGATGGATATAGATGGATATAGATGGATATAGATGGATATAGATGGATATAGATGGATATAGATGGATATAGATGGATATAGATGGATATAGATGGATATAGATGGATAAATATGGATATAGATGGATATATATGGATATAGATGGATATAGATGGATATAGATGGATATAGATGGATATAGATGGATATAGATGGATATAGATGGATATAGATGGATACAGATGGATATAGATGGATATAGATGGATATAGATGGATAAAGATGGATATAGATGGATATAGATGGATATAGATGGATATAGATGGATATAGATGGATATAGATGGATATAGATGGATATAGATGGATATAGATGGATATAGATGGATATAGATGGATATAGATGGATATAGATGGATATAGATGGATATAGATGGATATAGATGGATATAGATGGATATAGATGGATATAGATGGATATAGATGGATATAGATGGATATAGATGGATATAGATGGATATAGATGGATATAGATGGATATAGATGGATATAGATGGATATAGATGGATATAGATGGATATAGATGGATATAGATGGATATAGATGGATATAGATGGATATAGATGGATATAGATGGATATAGATGGATATAGATGGATATAGATGGATATAGATGGATATAGATGGATATAGATGGATATAGATGGATATAGATGGATATAGATGGATATAGATGGATATAGATGGATATAGATGGATATAGATGGATATAGATGGATATAGATGGATATAGATGGATATAGATGGATATAGATGGATATAGATGGATATAGATGGATATAGATGGATATAGATGGATATAGATGGATATAGATAGATATAGATGGATATAGATGGATATAGATGGATATAGATGGATATAGATGGATATAGATGGATATAGATGGATATAGATGGATATAGATGGATATAGATGGATATAGATGGATATAGATGGATATAGATGGATATAGATGGATATAGATGGATATAGATGGATATAGATGGATATAGATGGATATAGATGGATATAGATGGATATAGATGGATATAGATGGATATAGATGGATATAGATGGATATAGATGGATATAGATGGATATAGATGGATATAGATGGATATAGATGGATATAGATGGATATAGATGGATATAGATGGATATAGATGGATATAGTATGGATATAGATGGATATAGATGGATATAGATGGATATAGATGGATATAGATGGATATAGATGGATATAGATGGATATAAATGGATATAGATGGATATAGATGGATATAGATGGATATAGATGGATATAGATGGATATAGATGGATATAGATGGATATAGATGGATATAGATGGATATAGATGGATATAGATGGATATAGATGGATATAGATGGATATAGATGGATATAGATGGATATAGATGGATATAGATGGATATAGATGGATATAGATGGATATAGATGGATATAGATGGATATAGATGGATATAGATGGATATAGATGGATATAGATGGATATAGATGGATATAGATGGATATAGATGGATATAGATGGATATAGATGGATATAGATGGATATAGATGGATATAGATGGATATAGATGAATATAGATGGATATAGATGGATATAGATGGATATAGATGGATATAGATGGATATAGATGGATATAGATGGATATAGATGGATATAGATGGATATAGATGGATATAGATGGATATAGATGGATATAGATGGATATAGATGGATATAGATGGATATAGATGGATATAGATGGATATAGATGGATATAGATGGATATAGATGGATATAGATGGATATAGATGGATAAAGATGTATATAGATGGATATAGATGGATATAGATGGATATAGATGGATATAGATGGATATAGATGGATATAGATGGATATAGATGGATATAGATGGATATAGATGGATATAGATGGATATAGATGGATAAAGATGGATATAGATGGATATATATGGATATAGATGGATATAGATGGATATAGATGGATATAGATGGATATAGATGGATATAGATGGATATAGATGGATATAGATGGATATAGATGGATATAGATGGATATAGATGGATATAGATGGATATAGATGGATATAGATGGATATAGATGGATATAGATGGATATAGATGGATATAGATGGATATAGATGGATATAGATGGATATAGATGGATATAGATGGATATAGATGGATATAGATGGATATAGATGGATATAGATGGATATAGATGGATATAGATGGATATAGATGGATATAGATGGATATAGATGGATATAGATGGATATAGATGGATATAGATGGATATAGATGGATATAGATGGATATAGATGGATATAGATGGATATAGATGGATATAGATGGATATAGATGGATATAGATGGATATAGATGGATATAGATGGATATAGATGGATATAGATGGATATAGATGGATATAGATGGATATAGATGGATATAGATGGATATAGATGGATATAGATGGATATAGATGGATATAGATGGATACAGATGGATATAGATGGATATAGATGGATATAGATGGATATAGATGGATATAGATGGATATTGAAAGATATAGATGGATATAGATGGATATAGATGGATATAGATGGATATAGGTGGATATAGATGGATATAGATGGATATAGATGGATATAGATGGATATAGATGGATATAGATGGATATAGATGGATATAGATGGATATAGATGGATATAGATGGATATAGATGGATATATATGGATATAGATGGATATAGATGGATATAGATGGATATAGATGGATATAGATGGATATAGATGGATATAGATGGATATAGATGGATATAGATGGATATAGATGGAAATAGATGGATATAGATGGATATAGATGGATATATATGGATATAGATGGATATAGATGGATATAGATGGATATAGATGGATATAGATGGATATAGATGGATATAGATGGATATAGATGGATATAGATGGATATAGATGGATATAGATGGATATAGATGGATATAGATGGATATAGATGGATATAGATGGATATAGATGGATATAGATGGATATAGATGGATATAGATGGATATAGATGGATATAGATGGATATATATGGATATAGATGGATATAGATGGATATAGATGGATATAGATGGATATAGATGGATATAGATGGATATAGATGGATATAGATGGATATAGATGGATATAGATGGATACAGATGGATATAGATGGATATAGATGGATATAGATGGATATAGATGGATATAGATGGATATAGATGGATATAGATGGATATAGATGGATATAGATGGATATAGATGGATATAGATGGATATAGATGGATATAGATGGATATAGATGGATATAGATGGATATAGATGGATATAGATGGATATAGATGGATATAGATGGATATAGATGGATATAGATGGATATAGATGGATATAGATGGATATAGATGGATATAGATGGATATAGATGGATATAGATGGATATAGATGGATATAGATGGATATAGATGGATATAGATGGATATAGATGGATATAGATGGATATAGATGGATATAGATGGATATAGATGGATATAGATGGATATAGATGGATATAGATGGATATAGATGGATATAGATGGATATAGATGGATATAGATGGATATAGATGGATATAGATGGATATAGATGGATATAGATGGATATAGATGGATATAGATGGATATAGATGGATATAGATGGATATAGATGGATATAGATGGATATAGATGGATATAGATGGATATAGATGGATATAGATGGATATAGATGGATATAGATGGATATAGATGGATATAGATGGATATAGATGGATATAGATGGATATAGATGGATATAGATGGATATAGATGGATATAGATGGATATAGATGGATATAGATGGATATAGATGGATATAGATGGATATAGATGGATATATATGGATATAGATGGATATAGATGGATATAGATGGATATAGATGGATATAGATGGATATAGATGGATATAGATGGATATAGATGGATATAGATGGATATAGATGGATATAGATGGATATAGATGGATATAGATGGATATAGATGGATATAGATGGATATAGATGGATATAGATGGATATAGATGGATATAGATGGATATAGATGGATATAGATGGATATAGATGGATATAGATGGATATAGATGGATATAGATGGATATAGATGGATATAGATGGATATAGATGGATATATATGGATATAGATGGATATAGATGGATATAGATGGATATAGATGGATATAGATGGATATAGATGGATATAGATGGATATAGATGGATATAGATGGATATAGATGGATATAGATGGATATAGATGGATATAGATGGATATAGATGGATATAGATGGATATAGATGGATATAGATGGATATAGATGGATATAGATGGATATAGATGGATATAGATGGATATAGATGGATATAGATGGATATAGATGGATATAGATGGATATAGATGGATATAGATGGATATAGATGGATATAGATGGATATAGATGGATATAGATGGATATAGATGGATATAGATGGATATAGATGGATATAGATGGATATAGATGGATATAGATGGATATAGATGGATATAGATGGATATAGATGGATATAGATGGATATAGATGGATATAGATGGATATAGATGGATATAGATGGATATAGATGGATATATATGGATATAGATGGATATAGATGGATATAGATGGATATAGATGGATATAGATGGATATAGATGGATATAGATGGATATAGATGGATATAGATGGATATAGATGGATATAGATGGATATAGATGGATATAGATGGATATAGATGGATATAGATGGATATAGATGGATATAGATGGATATATATATCGATATATATGGATATATATGGATATAGATGGATATAGATGGATATAGATGGATATAGATGGATATAGATGGATATAGATGGATATAGATGGATATAGATGGATATAGATGGATATAGATGGATATAGATGGATATAGATGGATAAAGATGGATATAGATGGATATAGATTGATATATATGGATATAGATATGTCGGCGAGACATTGCCGATGCTCTCGTCGGGATTATTTTCCGTCATTTGT
The DNA here is from genome assembly GCA_037075165.1 of Hirtodrosophila histrioides. Taxonomy (NCBI): domain Eukaryota; kingdom Metazoa; phylum Arthropoda; class Insecta; order Diptera; family Drosophilidae; genus Hirtodrosophila; species Hirtodrosophila histrioides. Next base: position 3,779 of record JBAMCL010000580.1, on the reverse strand, counting down.
AGGCTTATTTCCAAAAGAAGCGGAGCGAGTCTCAGCGCACATGTGGACAATACCAATTTCACTATCAGAATAATGCCGCCAGTTCTCAGCAACTGACACTTTCTGGTTGTCTCTTTTACTCCAACAAGCACTGAGCCACACTGACGACTGCCTATAGTCGTCCCACTCTTTTAGTACTGTATAACATGCAATGGGTTTTACACCTTTTGCAACACTGCGCCATATGTTGAGCGCGCAATTCAAATAATTAAACATACTCCAACATTGCGTCATTAGTCGAGCGCGCAATTCAAATAACTAAACACACTCCGACACGGCCAATCCTGACACTTTACACGTCCTCGTGTAATACAAAAGACATTCGTTTCAAACTAAATTCACATAACTTTAATTCACGATTAGTTATAATTGCCAAATTTTTCTTAAATTAAATTACATTTCATCTTATTCGACTCATTCATTTTTCATTTCAATTTTCTGTTTACATGAAGTTACAAGATCATATTAACTTGTTTACATAGTCTTAACTTAATTTTACTGGAAGCCTTTGGGCCAGGTACCGCCACGCAACATCGACTCTTCTCATTACCAGTGCCACACTGGTCATTTACCACGCTAGTGCCACACCAGCCACCACAGTCTATCGCAACTGTTTCTCACCTCACCCAGTGCCACACTGGTCATCTTCCACGCTAGTGCCACACTAGCCACCACAGTCTATCTCAACTGTTTCTCACCTCACCCAGTGCCACACTGGTCATCTTCCACGCTAGTGCCACACTAGCCACCACAGTCTATCTCAACTGTTTCTCACCAGTGCCACACTGGTCCGTACAGTCTGTTTCAACTGTTTCACACATTTCAATATCATCATCTTCATTACATTCATCGTCAAATAAACTCAACTCATCTCCGTCGATATCCAACTCGCTTGGTACCTGCCCATCAGGCATTCTACGTAAACTCTCATGAGGATATTTATACTGTCGCTTGCTTGTTATCGACTTTAATTTATACCGATCATTGTCTAGGACTTCTGTTATCAAAAAGGGTCCCCGGAACTTTGGGTCTAACTTGGTTTGCTGGCGCTCACTATTTTTAATTAGAACATAATCTCCTTTGTTAAACCTCACGATTTTTGCTTTGCCCTTATCAAATCTCTCTTTATCATATTGTGCAGCCCTTGACATATTCTTTTTAGCATCTGACCTTTGTTTTTCTAAACAGACATCAATCTCATCGTCGCAAATCGGAAGCAAACCCAGTGGACGTGAACACTTGCCAATTAATAACTCCAGTGGACTCGATTTTGTAACCCGATTAACTGTACAATTCAATGCTAACTGTATTTCTCCCAAGGCGTCTTGCCAAGATCGATCACTAGATTCTACAACTGTCAATAAATTTTTCAAGGTGCTCATCACTCTCTCAACTTGGCCATTGGCACGACTTGCACCAGTTGCTATTAAGTGAAGCTGAATTTTCTGACACGTACAAAAGTCGGCAAATTTCGCACCCGTAAAACTCCTTCCCTGATCAGCTATCAAACGACTAGGAACACCAAATAACGCAATCGAGGACTTTAAAGCTTCAATGCAACTATCTGAATCTAGCTTAAAAGTATGGTAGAGGTGAACATATTTTGTAAAACCGTCTATCTGCACTACAATGTATTCTTTACGATCATTTTTACCACTCAGTTTTCCAGTGATGTCTATATGCAACGTGTGCCATGGTATATTGACTTTTGGAATTGAGTGTAATTCGGCCTGGATTTTTCCCGATGTCGCTTTTGTTACTCTGCAAGTAATACAATTATCAACGAATTTGCGAACATACTTTGACATACCTTCAAACCAGTAATAGTCGTACACCTTATCAAGGGTCTTTTCCCAACCTAAATGTAGGATAGACTCGTGAACCTGATTGATAATGGACCATCTAAAAGCTCTGGGAATGACTGGCAAACAACGAGTTCTATTATGTCTTTGAATTTTTCTATACAGCACATTTGCCCTCATTTCATAAGTTGTAGCTAAATTGTCTGAAAGTTCACCTTCTTTTAATTTTCTTATTATACACACAATGTCTTGGTCTCGCTGTTGTTCAGCTTGAATCCAGTTTTCAGTGACGTTTATAATTTCTATTCGTTTCTCAATAACTTTGTTTTGTAAAGGTTTACTCTGAATAGATAAAGGGTTTCTAGACAGGAAATCTACATGAGCCATACGCTTCCCTTCACGGTACTCTATGTCAAAGTCAAAAACCTGCAAGAATTCCCACCAACGATATACTCTAGCCGATAACTCGATCTTTGTTCTAGACGCCCGCAACGAATTACAATCAACTTAGCATTACCTATTCCACTTAACGATACAACCTCGTTATATCTCTTTCCGCTTAGCTTATGCGATAGGCTTTCCTTTATTAACGAGCACTCCGCTCCGGAGTCAAAAGTAATCGGAAATTTCTCACCCTGATGCAGCATGTATGCTTTTGGCTCCTTCACTACGCACATCTCTATTCGCTTATGGATGCGTGTTCCAGTTCCTTCTCCAGCAGCACGCTTAGGGCATTGCGTCGAGATATGTCCGGGTTCATGGCAACTGTAACATGTTAGATGAGTCTTCACCCGTTGTGCCGACCCCTGATTCGCACGATTCTCTCCAGACGATGAAAGCTTCTTTACACTGCATTCCGCCTTTTTATGTCCAAGTTGACCACAGGAATGACATCTAATTGCCAGTGACTTAAAACGTTTTGCACTTGGCTCCTCATTGAAATGGTTGGGTCGTTTTGTGTCTAACGAGAACACTTGCAGCTCGGATTGCAGATCACGCCTGGTGTGAATCTTTGCGGTGTAAGCAACCCGATGCAGCCGACGATCATGATTGGCCAAATGTCCCAACACCACTGATGCAGCGATCTCTTCCATGTTCATATCACGCCACTTTGTAACGAGAGACGTTGTTTTTCTACTAGCATATACAGCGAGACTCTCGCCGTCTGCTGGTCGGCTGTTTAGCAAGTTCAGAATTGTCGCCGCTGGTGTCTCGGTACTTTCGAACCTCTGCTCAAACAATTGTCGAAATTGCTGCCATGTGATGCCTGGGTAACAGACCTGCGATAACCATTGCGAAGCACTTCCTTCTAGAGATTTCGTAAGCGCTAAAATCAACGCACTGCCTTGCAACGAGTTCTCGCTCAAAATGATATCCACCGTCGCACACCACTGCATAGCATCGGCGCCAGCTACGTCTGAATTAAATTTTGGCAAAACAATGCCGCCATTTTGTAGCGGGCCACGAGTTGACGCCTGCAGCGCTCCAGCTAATTGCAAAAAATTATGATTTTGCTGCTCCAATAGCACACGAAATTGGTCTTGAAAATCTGCAGTTCGCGAGTTGTATCCCACTTCTGATGTCGGCGAGACATTGCCGATGCTCTCGTCGGGATTATTTTCCGTCATTTGTAGGCTTATTTCCAAAAGAAGCGGAGCGAGTCTCAGCGCACATGTGGACAATACCAATTTCACTATCAGAATAATGCCGCCAGTTCTCAGCAACTGACACTTTCTGGTTGTCTCTTTTACTCCAACAAGCACTGAGCCACACTGACGACTGCCTATAGTCGTCCCACTCTTTTAGTACTGTATAACATGCAATGGGTTTTACACCTTTTGCAACACTGCGCCATATGTTGAGCGCGCAATTCAAATAACTAAACATACTCCAACATTGCGTCATTAGTCGAGCGCGCAATTCAAATAACTAAACACA
>JBAMCL010000579.1:0-84512 GCA_037075165.1 Hirtodrosophila histrioides | reverse complement strand
CCTATAAGAGTCCACATCTGTTGGTTCTTTGTTGGGCTTGAGGATCATAATTATGCTCGCCGACTTCCAGGCTCTCGGAAAATATCCCACACGTAGGACACTGTTGAAAATAAGTACCAAAAACAACAATGCTTGATCTGGTAGGATCTTTATGGTTCTGTTGTCAAGTAAGTCTTCGCCAGGGGCCTTTTTGGGTTGCAGTTTAGACACCAGCTGCTTCACATCGTCCAGTGTGACAGTATCTGAAGGCAATGTCATTTGAAACGGGGTTTCCAATGACTCCGCAACTATCTTGCAGTGACTCTCAGGTGCAAAGTCGTGAGGCCTGAATCGTTGCTCAAGATTGTTTGCAAACACTTCCGATTTATCAATACTAGTGCGGCACCAGCCCCCTGCAGGGTCCCTAATAGCCGATTTCGGTGTTGCCAAAGTCTTATATCTCTTTGTAATTTTCCACAGAGAGTAGTTAGTAGAGGCGTCGGTACCCAAGTTTTCCAACATGTTGTCAATTTGAATTCTTTTCCTGCGGGCCAGAACTTTGTGAATCTGCTGGATTCGGACATCACCTGTTCTGGCGTACTCCTTTCTGACTTTGCGCTTGAGACGCAGGAGCTCAACGATTACAGAAGGAAGTTGAGGCGATCTATCTCCATGCAGATGTTGTTGATTCCTAGAAGCAGCTCTTGTTGCAGCATCTTTCAGCTTGCTCATAAAAATATCGATTGCCTTATCAATATCATCTGCGTCTTGGATTTCCATATTAAGATCAATCTCCTGCTCCAGATGGGCCTTGAAAATTTCTTTATCAGCACCACGTGCTAGTAAACAAGAGCGCTGTGGCTTGCTCAGCGGAGTGGCGTGTAAGTCAGCTATAAGTGGAGTGTGATCCGAAGAGAGCTCATGAAGCGATCTCACATTAAGCCTGCTCATTGTGTATCCATTAATTACAAAAAAATTTAGCGCTGATGTTGATCCTAGGGAGTTGGATGAGTAGAATGTAGGCTCACCTGTTGCAAGAATTTGGTATCGATCATTCGCCACGACATCCTGCAATATTTTGCCTCTGGCGCAATTTGTTGAGGTGCCCCACCATGAGTGCTTGGCGTTGTAGTCACCACCTGCAATGAATTTATTACCTAGCATGGCAAACAGGGATTCAAACTCCGCTTTAGTACAAGGCTCTTTGGGAGAAAGATACAAAGACGCGAGTGCGACAGGCCCTTCCGATGTTAAATTAACTCTTGCTAGCTGTATGTTGTTTGATGAGATGGGAGGCTGAGGAATGTGGCACATGCTGGAGCGCACAATGACTGTGGCGCCACCTCTGCTGTTACCGCTGGGGTGGAAGGCATGGTAAGTTGAGTATCCTGGCAGGATGACACGCTGTTCATTTTTCATGTGTGTCTCTGTGGCAAGCATTACATCTATATTATGTGCACTGAGCAACAGCCGGAGCTCTCCAGAGCCCCTAACTAGTCCCCGTGCGTTCCACAATCCGATTTTTATGATCGGTTGCATCATTTTTGGATACGTGAAATGAGAACCTGGACCAATTCACGGAAGGCCTTGTTAGCATCCATAGTCTCTTGAACCAACTTGAATAATTGGTCCATTCTGGAGTTGATCTCCAGTATGGAGTTTTCCAGCGCAACGAATTTCTTGTCAGGCAGCTTGTCAGGGTTTGGACCAACATCCGCCCTGTTGGGGCGAGCAACGTCAGCGTAAGACAAATTGCATCTGACAGTCTCAGCCGGAATGAAGCCGCGTGATGGGCCATGGTTAAATTTTGGCCTGGCAGTGTTCCCAGTAGCAGGGAGCCTTGGGCTCGGTTTCAGTTTTCTGCTTTTCTCAATCCTGACAGGGCAGTTTTTGTCGGTCGACGCGTGATCACCACCGCAGTTGACGCACAAGAAATTTTCACTCGTGCAAAGCAGGGAGCCAGTTATATGAGAGCCAGCACATTTGCCACAGATTGGATCCTGTAAGCAGTAATTTTTGGAATGACCGAAGATGTGGCATCTCAGACATTGTAGAACTTCGTTTCTGCGCGGAGCACGCTCCACAGAGACTCTGTATCTGCCGAGTTGAGTAATTTTCAAAACATTAGACACATTGGGTCCTTGTTTAAGATTGACAAAAAATAGATTTTGCCGTGTCTTGTAATTGACTGTCGCTTCGTCGTCCGTCTCGTTGACCTCAACGTTACGCCAATCTGCCTTTCTTGGGCAATATATATTGAGAGTTTCGAAACCCTGGTCAGTAAAAGCTTGCGCAATTTGCGTTTTGGGCACGTTGGCATTAATGCCCTTGACGACAACCCTGTAAGGCTTGTCCTCCCTAAGCTGATGGTGCCAGAATTGGCAGTTAAGTTTTGTCAATTGTCTTACAGCCGCTCGAAAAGCATCAGAGTTTGCCGTGTATATCCGTGATACACCGAACTTGGAGGTGCGAATGCTGTAGTTGTTGGCACCCACGCACGAGTCCAGTGCTTGTTCCATGCCTGAGGGATTGTCGACTTTAGGTACACATATGGCTGGAGGCTTTGCGAGCGTTTTTGAGGATTGTTTGTTCCCATTGCCAACAGCAGGAGCTTCATCTTCGTCGTCAGAACCACTTTCTGACAAGTCTTGCTCCATAATGATGTCAGCATCTTCATCCAGAGCTGCAAAGCGGTTTTTGCTCAGTGCCGCTGCAGTCGAGTTTGATGCTGTGTCTTTGGCTACTTTCTTGTGCAGCTCAGCGACCTTCATCTCAGCTCTCTCTATAGATTGAGATATTTTTACAGCTCCTTTATGCCTTTTACTTGCAGGCAGGCCACGGGCTTGAAACGAGCACTTCGTCTTTTGACCCACTGTTGACAAGAATTCACCCAATGTGTTGCCAAGTGACGTAGTCGAGGAAATGTTGGGCCCCACAGTTGCCGCTACAGTATACGTAGATGTAGATGTGAAGCTTGCTTGCGACATAGAGATAGTACAGGTAACGCTGGTATCACTGCTTGTTGTTACCGTCGGGCCAGTGATAACCGAATTTGGCAAAAAGCTGTTGTTTTCCGCACAAATGGTTGCTACGCTACCGCAGATTTGAGAGCGTAGAGTTCCAGGGCTTACCCCAGCTGCTTTTCTCATCTCCTCCAGTACCGCTTGCCTATTACTAGGCAGCGACTGATTCGATGAGTTATTGTCCATAGTTGCAATTGTTAAGAGGTAAGAGGTAACGGAACCAACCTCTCGCTTGCGCAGAGCGCAGGGCGAGGGGCAAACTTAGCACCGTTTAAGTCTGGCTTATCTTAAGTAAAGTACCGCAATATGCTGACGCCACCGCGAGCAGTGGCCAAAAATATGAAAAATTGATGTCCAAATATGAAAAAACGTTCTGACCGCACGGAGCGGAGCCCGAAAGTTGTGCACTCAAGAGAAGGCCCCGCTTGAAGCAGAATAGAAAAACAATTTTGCGTAAGCGCGACACAACCGATCGCTATGAAAGCGGATTTGCGACTAACGAAAGGAATCGTGCTCAAAATGCAAAATACTCAATAACTTGGGAACTACAAGAACGAATTTGATGTCCTTTAGCCAGTTGGTAGCCCTGATAATGCCAAGTTGTCTGACACAGGACTCGTCAGGATACGCAAGGATACAGCCGAGATATCGCTAATATTCTGTATACGGAAAAGTCCTTATTTCTCAGCTCCTGTAAGGTTATTTGACCTTTAAGTTATATATCCGGGTTTAACAGAATAATTCCTATCTTTTTGCCAAAGGACATCAAAATCGCCCTTGAAACGACCGAGTTACAGGCGATCTTGTGATTTTAGATCCTTTTTGCTGACCTACCCCCTTGCAAAAAAATGAAGTGTTTTTTTCGGTTAAATCCTGGAAATCCTTGAATGCCAATCGTTAGTCCTGATTCCTACGAGCACAGAAATGTCTGGGTTTTTGAAATCCTTAAGGATTTGGCCGAGCTATTGTTAAAAGGATGCCGCAAGATTTTGTGGCTTAAGATGAGCAGCCCAAAAGTAAGCAACAAATATTTTTGTCCGAGGGCGAAAGGAATCGTGCTCAAAATACAAAATACTCAATATCTTAGGAACTACGAGGACGAATTTGATGTCCTTTGGCCAGTTGGTAGCCCTATGAATGCCAAGTTGTCTGACACAGGACCCGTCAGGATACGCAAGGATACGGCCGAGATATCGCTAATTTTCTGTATACAGAAAAGTCCTTATTTCTCAGCTCCTGTAAGGTTATTTGACCTTTGGGTTATATTACCGGGTTTAACAGTATAATTCCTATCTTTTTGCCAAAGGACATCAAAATCGTCCTTGAAACGACCGAATTACAGGCGATCTTGTGATTTTAGATCCTTTTTGCAAAAAAATGAAGTGTTTTTTCGGTGAAATCCTGGAAATCCTTGAATGCCAATCGTTAGTCCTGATTCCTACGAGTACAGAAATGTCTAGGTTTTTGAAATCCTTAAGGATTTGGCCGAGCTATTGCTAAAAGGATGCCGCAAGATTTTGTGGCTTAAGATCAGCAGCCCAAAAGTAAGCAACAAATATTTTGAATTTCTGCACACACATATGGAACGGTTTTCTAGTAGCTCCCATTCAGCCATATCCTTGCAGATTTTAAAAGGACCTTGTGCGTTAGAATCGTTAGGACCTACTCTATCAATTGGCATTCAAGGATTATGGGGTCATCTAAGGACCATCGACATGTAAATTTTCAGTCCGAGGGCGAAAGGAATCGTGCTCAAAATACAAAATACTCAATATCTTGGGAACTACAAGGACGAATTTGATGTCCTTTGGCCAGTTGGTAGCCCTGATAATGCCAAGTTGTCTGACACAGGACTCGTCAGGATACGCAAGGATACAGCCGAGATATCGCTAATATTCTGTATACGGAAAAGTCCTTATTTCTCAGCTCCTGTAAGGTTATTTGACCTTTAAGTTATATATCCGGGTTTAACAGAATAATTCCTATCTTTTTGCCAAAGGACATCAAAATCGCCCTTGAAACGACCGAGTTACAGGCGATCTTGTGATTTTAGATCCTTTTTACTGACCTACCCCCTTGCAAAAAAATGAAGTGTTTTTTTCGGTGAAATCCTGGAAATCCTTGAATGCCAATCGTTAGTCCTGATTCCCACGAATACAGAAATTTCTGGGCTTCTGAAATCCTTAAGGATTTGGCCGAGCTATTGCTAAAAGGATGCCGCAAGATTTTGTGTAAGCAACAAATATTTTGAATTTCTGCACACACATATGGAACGGTTTTCTAGTAGCTCCCATTCAGCCATATCCTTGCAGATTTTAAAAGGACCTTGTGCGTTAGGATCGTTAGGACCTACTCTATCAATTGGCATTCAAGGATTATGGGGTCATCTAAGGACCATTGACTTGAAAATTTTCAGTCCGAGGGCGAAAGGAATCGTGCTCAAAATACAAAATACTCAATATCTTGGGAACTACAAGGACGAATTTGATGTCCTTTGGCCAGTTGGTAGCCCTGATAATGCCAAGCTGTCTGACACAGGACTCGTCAGGGTACGCAAGGATACGGCCGAGATATCGCAAATTTTCTGTATTCGGAAAAGTCCTTATTTCTCAGCTCCTGTAAGGTTACTTGACCTTCAGTTTATATATCCGGGATTAACAGAATAAGTCGTATCTTTTTGCCAAAGGACATCAAAATCGTCCTTGAAACGACCGAGTTACAGGCGATCTTGTGATTTTAGATCCTTTTTGCTGACCTACCCCCTTGCAAAAAAATGAAGTGATTTTTTCGGTGAAATCCTGGAAATCCTTGAATGCCAATCGTTAGTCCTGATTCCTACGAGTACAGAAATGTCTGGGTTTTTGAAATCCTTAAGGATTTGGCCGAGCTATTGCTAAAAGGATGCCGCAAGATTTTGTGGCTTAAGATCAGCAGCCCAAAAGTAAGCAACAAATATTTTGAATTTCTGCACACACATATGGAACGGTTTTCTAGTAGCTCCCATTCAGCCATATCCTTGCAGATTTTAAAAGGACCTTGTGCGTTAGGATCGTTAGGACCTACTCTATCAATTGGCATTCAAGGATTATGGGGTCATCTAAGGCCCATCGACTTGAAAATTTTCAGTCCGAGGGCGAAAGGAATCGTGCTCAAAATACAAAATACTCAATATCTTGGGAACTACAAGGACGAATTTGATGTCCTTTGGCCAGTTGGTAGCCCTGATAATGCCAAGTTGTCTGACACAGGACTCGTCAGGATACGCAAGGATACGGCCGAGATATCGCTAATTTTCTGTATACAGAAAAGTCCTTATTTCTCAGCTCCTGTAAGGATATTTGACCTTTGGGTTATATATCCGGGTTTAACAGAATAAGTCCTATCTTATTGCCAAAGGACATCAAAATCGTCCTTGAAATGACCGAGTTACAGGCAATCTTGTGATTTAAGATCCTTTTTGCTGACCTACCCCCTTTGCAAAAAAATGAAGTGTTTTTTTCGGTGAAATGCTGGAAATCCTTGAATGCCAATCGGTATTCCTGATTCCCACGAGTACAGAAATGTCTGGGTTTTTGAAATCCTTAAGGATTTGGCCGAGCTATTGTTAAAAGGATGCCGCAAGATTTTGTGGCTTAAGATCAGCAGCCCAAAAGTAAGCAACAAATATTTTGAATTTCTGCACACACATATGGAACGGTTTTCTAGTAGCTCCCATTCAGCCATATCCTTGCAGATTTTAAAAGGACCTTGTGCGTTAGGATCGTTAGGACCTACTCTATCGATTGGCGTTCAAGGATTATGGGGTCATCTAAGGACCATCGACTTGAAAATTTTCAGCCCGAGGGCGAAAGGAATAGTGCTCAAAATGCAAAATACTCAATAGCTTGGGAACTACAAGAACGAATTTGATGTCCTTTAGCCAGTTGGTAGCCCTGATAATGCCAAGTTGTCTGACACAGGACTCGTCAGGATACGCAAGGATACGGCCGAGATATCGCTAATTTTCTGTATACAGAAAAGTCCTTATTTCTCAGCTCCTGTAAGGATATTTGACCTTTGGGTTATATAACCGGGTTTAACAGGATAAGTCCAATCTTTTTGCCAAAGAACATCAAAATCGTCCTGGCAATGACCGAGTTACAGGCGATCTTGTGATTTTAGATCCTTTTTGCTGACTTGCAAAAAAATGAAGTGTTTTTTTTTTTGGTGAAATCCTGGAAATCCTTGAATGCCAATCGTTAGTCCTGATTCCTACAAGTACAGAAATGTCTGGGTTTTTGAAATTCTTAAGGATTTGGCCAAGCTATTGCTAAAAGGATGCCAAAAGATTTTGTGGCTTAAGATCAGCAGCCCAAAAGTAAGCAACAAATATTGTTGTCCGAGGGCGAAAGGAATCGTGCTCAAAATGCAAAATACTCAATAACTTGGGAACTACAAGAACGAATTTGATGTCCTTTGTCCAGTTGGTAGCCCTGATAATGCCAAGCTGTCTGACACAGGACTCGTCAGGATACACAAGGATACGGCCGAGATATCGCTAATTTTCTGTATACAGAAAAGTTCTTATTTCTCAGCTCTTGTAAGGATATTTGACCTTTAGGTTATATATCCGGGCTTAACAGGATAAGTCCTATCTTTTTGCCAAAGGACATCAAAATCGTCCTTGAAGCGACCGAGTTACAGGCGATCTTGTGATTTTAGATCCTTTTTACTGACCTTGCAAAAAAATGAAGTGTTTTTTCGGTGAAATCCTGGAAATCCTTGAATGCCAATCGGTAGTCCTGATTCCCACGAGTACAGAAATGTCTGGGTTTTTGAAATCCTTAAGGATTTGGCCGAGCTATTGCTAAAAGGATGCCGCAAGATTTTGTGGCTTAAGATCAGCAGCCCAAAAGTAAGCAACAAATATTTTGAATTTCTGCACACACATATGTAACGGTTTTCTAGTAGCTCCCATTCAGCCATATACTTGCAGATTTTAAAAGGACCTTGTGCGTTAGGATCGTTAGGACCTACTCTATCAATTGGCATTCAAGGATTATGGGGTCATCTAAGGACCATTGACTTGTAAATTTTCAGTCCGAGGGCGAAAGGAATCGTGCTCAAAATACAAAATACTCAATATCTTGGGAACTACAAGGACGAATTTGATGTCCTTTGTCCAGTTGGTAGCCCTGATAATGCCAAGTTGTCTGACACAGGACTCGTCAGGATACGCAAGGATACGGCCGAGATATCGCTAATTTTCTGTATGCAGAAAAGTCCATATTTCTCAGCTCCTGTAAGGATATTTGACCTTTGGGTTATATAACCGGGTTTAACAGGATAAGTCCAATCTTTTTGCCAAAGAACATCAAAATCGTCCTGGCAATGACCGAGTTACAGGCGATCTTGTGATTTTAGATCCCTTTTGCTGACTTGCAAAAAAATGAAGTGTTTTTTTTTTTTTTGGTGAAATCCTGGAAATCCTTGAATGCCAATCGTTAGTCCTGATTCCTACAAGTACAGAAATGTCTGGGTTTTTGAAATTCTTAAGGATTTGGCCAAGCTATTGCTAAAAGGATGCCACAAGATTTTGTGGCTTAAGATCAGCAGCCCAAAAGTAAGCAACAAATATTGTTGTCCGAGGGCGAAAGGAATCGTGCTCAAAATGCAAAATACTCAATAACTTGGGAACTACAAGAACGAATTTGATGTCCTTTGTCCAGTTGGTAGCCCTGATAATGCCAAGCTGTCTGACACAGGACTCGTCAGGATACACAAGGATACGGCCGAGATATCGCTAATTTTCTGTATACAGAAAAGTCCTTATTTCTCAGCTCCTGTAAGGATATTTGACCTTTAGGTTATATATCCGGGCTTAACAGGATAAGTCCTATCTTTTTGCCAAAGGACATCAAAATCGTCCTTGAAGCGACCGAGTTACAGGCGATCTTGTGATTTTTGATCCTTTTTACTGACCTTGCAAAAAAATGAAGTGTTTTTTCGGTGAAATCCTGGAAATCCTTGAATGCCAATCGGTAGTCCTGATTCCCACGAGTACAGAAATGTCTGGGTTTTTGAAATCCTTAAGGATTTGGCCGAGCTATTGCTAAAAGGATGCCGCAAGATTTTGTGGCTTAAGATCAGCAGCCCAAAAGTAAGCAACAAATATTTTGAATTTCTGCACACACATATGTAACGGTTTTCTAGTAGCTCCCATTCAGCCATATACTTGCAGATTTTAAAAGGACCTTGTGCGTTAGGATCGTTAGGACCTACTCTATCAATTGGCATTCAAGGATTATGGGGTCATCTAAGGACCATTGACTTGTAAATTTTCAGTCCGAGGGCGAAAGGAATCGTGCTCAAAATACAAAATACTCAATATCTTGGGAACTACAAGGACGAATTTGATGTCCTTTGTCCAGTTGGTAGCCCTGATAATGCCAAGTTGTCTGACACAGGACTCGTCAGGATACGCAAGGATACGGCCGAGATATCGCTAATTTTCTGTATGCAGAAAAGTCCATATTTCTCAGCTCCTGTAAGGATATTTGACCTTTGGGTTATATAACCGGGTTTAACAGGATAAGTCCAATCTTTTTGCCAAAGAACATCAAAATCGTCCTGGCAATGACCGAGTTACAGGCGATCTTGTGATTTTAGATCCCTTTTGCTGACTTGCAAAAAAATGAAGTGTTTTTTTTTTTTTGGTGAAATCCTGGAAATCCTTGAATGCCAATCGTTAGTCCTGATTCCTACAAGTACAGAAATGTCTGGGTTTTTGAAATTCTTAAGGATTTGGCCAAGCTATTGCTAAAAGGATGCCACAAGATTTTGTGGCTTAAGATCAGCAGCCCAAAAGTAAGCAACAAATATTGTTGTCCGAGGGCGAAAGGAATCGTGCTCAAAATGCAAAATACTCAATAACTTGGGAACTACAAGAACGAATTTGATGTCCTTTGTCCAGTTGGTAGCCCTGATAATGCCAAGCTGTCTGACACAGGACTCGTCAGGATACACAAGGATACGGCCGAGATATCGCTAATTTTCTGTATACAGAAAAGTCCTTATTTCTCAGCTCCTGTAAGGATATTTGACCTTTAGGTTATATATCCGGGCTTAACAGGATAAGTCCTATCTTTTTGCCAAAGGACATCAAAATCGTCCTTGAAGCGACCGAGTTACAGGCGATCTTGTGATTTTTGATCCTTTTTACTGACCTTGCAAAAAAATGAAGTGTTTTTTCGGTGAAATCCTGGAAATCCTTGAATGCCAATCGTTAGTCCTGATTCCTACAAGTACAGAAATGTCTGGGTTTTTGAAATCCTTAAGGATTTGGCCGAGCTTTTGTTAAAAGGATGCCGCAAGATTTTGTGGCTTAAGATCAGCAGCCCAAAAGTAAGCAACAAATAATTTGAATTTCTGCACACACATATTTTTTTTTTTTAATTGTTTATTATTTAATTATTCTGTTATTAGTTCCAACAACTTAAATTAAACTTATTCGATAAATTCTAAAAACAACTTAGTCAAAGGCTAGGTAATGATAATTATTAAATAAGTTATATAAACATATTTACAATATTAGTATAATTGTCTTCTTGCTAGGTCTATTGGGTGATGTCGCTTTAGTCTTCTGCTGCAAGGCCGTCCCCGTATGGTGCGGCGGTTTAGAAGACGCCGTGCGAGGGGGTTCACGTGATTTTCTAGTCGCTGAATTACTGCGCAGACTGATTTTGCAGGGCATCTCCAATTTAAGGCACTCCCAGATCTTTTTCGATGTTTGCAGTCCTCACGTACCAGGGAGCAGCACAAATTATTCGTAGGGTTTTCGCTTGAAGTATGCGGATTTTTTCCAGGTGGGTTTTCGCAGTTATTGCATATACTTGGAAACCATATCGCCAGGAAGGAGCAATGCAGGTCTTGTACAATTTGACTTTGTTGTCCAGAGACAGCTTTTTACTAGCCAGGAGCCATCTCATTTTGCTAATTCTGGTCCTTAAAGTCGCTATTATGCTGGACACATGCTTGGCAAATGTTAGACGTTTGTCCAAGTGGACTCCCAATTACTTGTAGCTGCTAAGATGCTTCAACTGCTGACCCTGCAAGTAGACGCCAGGACAGAGACTCACACGCAGAGCATAGGTCACATTAGCGCACTTGCTAGTGTTGATGCCAATATTCCAGTGTTTTGCCTATACTTCAAAGTTCTGAAGGTACTGCTGCAGAATGTCAGCGGCTTCAGAAATGCATCTGCTTCTGGCCAGGATCGCGGTGTCATCTGCATAGGTAGCGATAAGAATGTCATTGCTATCTTCGGTGGGAATAGTTGATCCAGTGGGCATATCGTGTGTGAACAGGGTGTATAGAGTGGGCCCTAAGACACTGCCTTGAGGTACTCCAGCTTGAATATTTCTTACACTGGACTCCGCACCGTCCAACACCACGGTGAACGAACGGTCTGCAAGATAGCTGCGCACTATCCATAGTAGTTGAGGAGGCAAAAGTGGCTTGATCTTTGCAAGAAGTCCATTGTGCCATACCCTATCGAATGCCTGTGCAATATCTAAATATCACATAGATACAGCAACCACATACTCCTTGGCCTCAAAGCCTTCAAGAATGAAGTTTACAACCCTATTTAGCTGCTCAGGTGTTCCATGCGATTTACGGAAACCAAACTGAAAGGGAGGAATTTTGTCCTTGATGGTATCCAGCTGAAGTAGGCGCGTCAAAAGGCATCGTTCAAACAGTTTGGCTATCGTCGGCAAAAGACTGATTGGTCTATATGAATCCAGTGAAGATGGGCTTTTACCTGACTTATGAATCATGCAGATCCTTGCTTTTTTCCAGGTTTTCGGGACATGCCCCAGTCTCAGTACAGCGTTGAATAACATTACGAGAAACATTACCGCTTTAAGAGGCATAGCCTTGAGTGAGAGGTTATCCAGACCATCCTCTCCTGGAGCTTTTCTAGCTTTCAGCTGTTTAATGTGGCCCTTAACTTCTTCAACTGTTATGGGTGTGACCGGAGGACATAACTGCTCAGGACTCTCAAGCGTCAGTTGGACTTGTCTTTGACAACTGGTAGGGCTGGTGTTAAAAGGTTGAAATCTGGCCTCTAAATCCTCTGCAAAAGCCTCTGCTCTTTCTTTGATCTGGTGATCTGGCCCAAGATCCGTCAGACTTTCTAATCGGGAATTTCGGGACTACCTGCTGCTTATATTTATTAGCCAAAGTCCATAGTGAGTGCTTGGAGCTCGAGTCAGCAGAAACATTAGAAAGTAGGCGATCATTTTCCATTTGTTTGTGTAATACCAGCAGTTTTTTCACCCTATTTGATACTCTCTGGTATACCCTGTATACTGCTTGATCACGAGTGCGACAATGCTGCCTCCTTAGCCTCCTTTTGATAAGCAGTAGCATCTCAATAGTTCGAGGGAGACTGCTTTGAGAGTTTTGTAATTGCGTTTGATAGGTTGGAGCAGCGCAGAGGGCAGCTGCATGGACCTTATTTAAAAATATCGCATGCGCATCTTCGATGTCTTCTGGCAGCAGGATTTCTAGGTTAAGATCCAGAGTTTTCTCCAATTCCTGGCGAAAAGCTTCTAAATTCGCTCCCTTGGGAAGTAATCGACCCATTTTCATCGTGGTAATCGGAGCAGAGTCATAAGTAGCTACTATTGGTAGATGATCCGAGGAAAGCTGATATTCTGTCCTTATCTTGAGATGTTCTGGGCGCAGTCCATTGTAAACAAAAAAGTCGATGTGGCTGGGCGTGTGGCTTATATCTGCAGGATAGTGAGTTGCTTGACCAGTTGCCAGAATTTGAACAGAGGATCTATGTACGGCGTCCTGCAGGCAGATGCCCCTAGCGTCGCCTCTAAAACTTCCCCAAAGTCTACTTTTAGCATTAAAATCGCCACCGATAATGAATTTACTTCCCAGATTGCTGAATATTTGACTGAAATCTGCTCCTGACCATGGGATCTTTGGTGGAAGGTAAAGTGAGGAGATTCCCAACTCACCCGAGATTGTGTCAACTTTGATGGAGGCCATTTGTAGTTGTGCCGTCTTCACAGGGTCACAAGGGCAATGTTTTACTAGGATCGCTGCTCCTCCTCTTAGTCTATTACTGGGATGATCTGCTTTGTGAATGGTGTAGCCGGGAAGGTAGATATGGATATTTTCCTGTAGCCAGGACTCAGTGACAAGCATAACATCTATATTATGTTCGGTTAAAAACAACTTTAGCTCCTCAACATGCCCAGAGATTCCCCGAGCATTCCATAATCCAAGGCTAAGTGTATGTGGCATCATTTTTTAGCATTTAAAAGACTGAGGCACATTTGCTTAAGAAATTGGTTCGTCTCCTGAATCTCCTTAAACATGACTTGTAGCACATCAACTTTGGCTGTGAGAGCTTCAATGGCCGCCTCTAGTCTCGAGCTATTGGAGTCTGGCATTTGCTGCCAAGAACCTTTTTGGGGCGAGTTGATAAGAGTACCTGCTGCTGAAGTGTTTTTGCTCTGATCTGCGCTGGTGTTCCGGGACGAATAGTTTTGTGGGGCTCTATGAAGGCGAAGCGCTTCAGCATAGGATACGTTGCCTTGCACCAAGGCTGCAGGTACAAATTCTTTCCTATTCGAGGATTTGCTGGTATGTTTTCTAACATTAATTTTTGGACTCCGTTCATCTGCTTTAGCTTTATATATGCGACAATCTCTAGACCAGGCTGCATGTATTCCACCACAATTTATACAAAGGAATTCTTGCTCTGCAGTTACCTTGCATTGCGCTGTTGGATGGTCTTGGGAATATTTTCCGCAGATGAACGGTGTCCAGCAATAATTTTTAGTGTGCCCGAAGCCTTGGCATCTGTGACAGAGGATGGCTGCAAGATTTTTTTTGGGTAACTCTACTAGAACTCTTTGGTGTCCAATGACGTTAATTTTAAGTGCATCCCTGTTACTAGGATCCCGGGCCAGTTCGACAAAGAAGAAATTGTTGGGAATGTGTACTTCCACATCTTTTCCTAGTTCTTTTCGAGTCATCTTGTGGGCGGGAGGGTTGTACAAACGAACGACATTGTGTCCATGCTGGGTGAAGACTTCTTTGATTTTATTTTCAGGGGTTGAGCTTGCCAGATTGCTAACTATAACTTTGAAGGCCTTATCTTCCTTAAGTTGATATGAATAATGATGCGCATTACTTTCCTTTAGAAACTTCACTAGGCGATGATACTCTAGCTACACCCCTCTTGCTAAAATGGTAAGTGTACTTGCTTGTGCCAAGGACTTTGTCGAGTTCAGCCTCCATCAGGATCACGTTGCTTACAGCACACACATATGGATCGGTTTTCTAGTAGCTCCCATTCAGCCATATCTTTGCAGATTTTAAAAGGGCCTTGTGCGTTAGGATCGTTAGGACCTACTCTATCGATTGGCATTCAATGATTATGGGGTCATCAAAGGACCATCGACTTGTAAATCTTCAGTCCGAGGACGAAAGGAATCGTGCTAAAAATACAAAATACTCAATATCTTGGGAACTACAAGAACGAATTTGATGTCCTTTGTCCAGTTGGTAGCCCTGATAATGCCAAGCTGTCTGACACAGGACTCGTCAGGATACGCAAGGCTACGGCCGAGATATCGCTAATTTTCTGTATACAGAAAAGTCCTTATTTCTCAGCTCCTGTGAGGATATTTGACCTTTGGGTTATATATCCGGGTTTAACAGGATAAGTCCTATCTTTTTGCCAAAGGACATCAAAATCGTCCTGGAAATGACCGAGTTACAGGCGATCTTGTGATTTTAGATCCTTTTTGCTGACCTACCCCCTTGCAAAAAAATGAAGTGATTTTTTCGGTGAAATCCTGGAAATCCTTGAATGCCAATCGGTAGTCCTGATTCCCACGAGTACAGAAATGTCTGGGTTTTTGAAATCCTTAAGGATTTGGCCGAGCTATTGTTAAAAGGATGCCGCAAGATTTTGTGGCTTAGGATCAGCAGCCCAAAAGTAAGCAACAAATATTTTGAATTTCTGCACACACATATTTTTTTTTTTTTAATTGTTTATTATTTAATTTTTCTGTTATTAGTTCCAACAACTTAAATTAAACTTATGCGATAAATTCTAAAAACAACTTTGTCAAAGGCTAGGTAATGTGTACATGCACGAGAATCGTTTTCGCTTATTTGCTATTTCGATGGTTTGGCAAGCCGCGACTGGCATGCATGCGAAGATCATTGAGTCTTGCATAAAATACCCTGTACATCAAATTGGTTTTTTAGTACCAAATAGTATAGGTAGAATTGTTAAAAATATAGATAGTCCTTAGAATAACACAAATTGACAGTATCCATTTAAATAGCACAGGCATAACAGTTTTTATGTTGAATAAAAGTAGTAAAATAACATTAATAATTCCAGGTTCCTCAAAATACAATAAATTGATAGTGTCCATTTAAATTAAACACGCATTTAAGCTTTTATATTATATAAAAATAAAAAACAATTTCCAGGGTATTCATGCATCGACGCACAAGTGCCATATTGTTCCAGCAACTAAATCCTATGCTAGGAACATGTACACAGATGCATGTGTGTGTACACGAAATGGAATCGCGAAGCGCGCATGTGAAAAGTACGCACGCCTTGAACAATATTTGTTTCGAACAATACTGGAAATTGTTTTTTATTTTTATATAATATAAAAGCTTAAATGCCTGTCTAATTTGAATGAACACTATCAATTTGTTGTATTTTGAGGAACCTGGAATTATTAATGTTATTTTTACTACTTTTATTCAACATAAAAGCTGTTATGACTGTGCAACCGCAGATCAGCGCATACATTCATTGTTGCTCTCGACTCGGCGATCGTTGAGCATCTGCGACAGAGCCACGAATCGGCCACGAAGCGGCAGGTCCCACACGAAGCGGCAGGTCCCACCGAACAAATACGAAGCGTATGGGACCTGCCGCGTTGAAAATTTTAGGTGCAAACGTTGCGCAAAGAATGGCAACTCTATTTGTTCTTTACTTGATGATAAAACATAATTGTTGTCGTACCTATAACACTAGTTTACAAAATCAAAATTTTTTTTTGCAAAGTAAATCTTAGTTTGATTTTCTTAAGGACTTTGGCCCACTGAACACGAAAATGGAACTTAAAATTTTTTTCATGGAAGCGTTTTCGAAATATTTATTTTTTCTTGAATTTTCGAAGTTGCTCCAACATTTTTAAATATATTTCCATTTCTACTCAACCGATTTGGGCAAACAAGCACTCAAATTAAAGGTAAGTTAACCCTCTACAACTTTCTTTCGTACACTATTAAGATCGGTTCAGTAGTTGAGATGCTAGCGATTCCAAAAGTTTCGAAAATAAGGCTTTTTTGTGATTTTTTAAGTTCGAAAGCTCACATATCGGCCTGGAAAAAATAGAAATCGTAAAAAATAAATTTTTTTTTATGTTTTAAGTAAAATTGATTCTCTTTCGAAGAAAATAAGCTATTATTGATGCAAATCCAACAATAAATGGCGAAGTAATTCATTTTTTCGGTATCCGCATGAGGCGACCATACGCACTTGTAATAAGTAAGTTTTTGTCAGATAAGACGAAAAACTGTTATAATTTGTGATTTGACTACTGTGCCTTATATTTAAAAGTGTTTTCAATAGTAAGTGAATGTGAACTTATGGTCTTATCGAGTCCTTGTAAGCTGGACTTCTTGGCTTCGTTTTATTAAGTTAATAAAACTCGTGAAAATAAGTCGAGTGTTAAAGTGCATAAACAATTCACACGATTTCTGCAATGTGCGCGGTAAGTTCATGGTCGAAAAGAACATACGGAAATTTACCGATCACATACAACAAATATATCTAAAATATTTTGATGTTACCAAAAAACTCACCGATCCATGGCACCAAAGTTTCTATGTGCTCAGTGTCATTGTATTCTCAGCTACTGGGCTATTGACCAAAGGTTTGAATTTGTAATTTTTCTATATTTATTCAATATACATAAGGACTCATGTGTTTTTACTTTAGCCGATAGTTGACATTCGACACGCCAATGCTATGGAGAAATTCATGTTGTGGAGCGGCGGTATAACGACTTTTGGGATGAAGCCATGATGGACGACTACATTTGGTCTATAATACGAGAAACGGATTGAAAAAGTAATAAAAAGCAAAGGAAGAGTCACCATTTTTTTTTTAACATTCATACTATTTATTGTTAACATAAAGAAAGAAAAAACGTGAAAATCTTAAAACAGCTGATTTTTGTTCTTTCACTGAAATATGAATTACTTCGCCATTTATTGTTGGATTTGCATCAATAATAGCTTATTTTCTTCGAAAGAGAATCAATTTTACTTAAAACATACAAAAAAATTTATTTTTTACGATTTCTATTTTTTCCAGGCCGATATGTGAGCTTTCGAACTTAAACAAGTAAGAATGTTCTAGTCGAGTATACCCGACTACGAAACTCCCTGTACCCAAGTCTAAAACTTCCAATCATATGTTCGTCTCTTACACATACACGCACACATACATACACAAAGCCGCAAACACGCGAGCCACAGCGTACGCGAGGCATTTTAAGTGGTGACTGTGCTTCTTCTTCCCCCCCTCGCTCCAGTACTGAATCTTGCTCGTTGAATAACTTCCGTGTTTATTATCCGATCGACTTCAAATTTGGACAGTAGATTAAGAGTGACCCAAATAGTGTACATGCCAAATCCCAAAGCTATATCTTTAAAACTGTGGCTGTAAAACGTTTTAATCGATTTGCGGGGGAACAGGCAGAGATATCTGAGATCAGAAACAAACTTGACCTGCTCCCGCTACACACGAACCTACATTCAAAATTTGATGTCTCTAGCTTTTATAGTTGCTGAGATCCTTGCGTTCATACATACGGACAGACAGACGGACAGACAGACGGACATGGCCCAATCGAAATCTCTTTTGATACTGATCAAGAATATATATACTTTATAGGGTCGGAGATGTCTCCTTCTGTCTGTTACATACTTTTGCACGAATCCAATACCCCCTTTTTACCCATTTTATGGGTACAGGGAGTAAAAATCACAAAAAAACCTTATTTTCGAAACTTTTGGAATCGCTAGCATCTCAACTACTGAACCGATCTTAATAGTGTACGAAAGAAAGTTGTAGAGGGTTAACTTACCTTTAATTTGAGTGCTTGTTTGCCCAAATTGTTTGAGTAGAAATGGAAATATATTTAAAAATGTTGGAGCAACTTCGAAAATTCAAGAAAAAATAAATATTTCGAAAACGCTTCCATGAAAAAAATTTTAGGTTCCATTTTCGTGTTCAGTGGGCCAAAGTCCTTAAAAAAATCACACTAAGATTTACTTTGCAAAATGGCTGTTAACTAGTGTAATTGAATATTAATATCCGGCTCGATCGACCAATTCCGATATCTTCGGCGTTCACGTCGTACTATGCTTACGTATGATCGTCTTTGTGCATATGTCAATACAGAAGACGTCACTTCACACACTTTCGCAATAGTCAGAATAGTCAGTTCTTGAGGTATTTATTTTGCGTATTATTCAGAAAGATTACATTAGACATTTTGCGATGCTAAAAATACAGAATCAAAAAGTACCGCTAGTTCGGTCCTGCCAATCGGGCTTACTTTAAAAAAATACCAAAAACGCATTTTCAAAAGGCTGCCAACTTAATTCACAAGTAAATCGATACTAATCGAATTTATAATCAAAATTAAACATAAGAATATAATAGATTCACAATGTTATGGCCAGCTGACAAAATATCGGCGAGAGAAAGGGAATACCCGTATGTCGAAAGGGTTGCCAGACGGGCGAAGGCAGGAAGCAGTGCAACAGGGCTGGACAGCCAGCTAACGAAGGGCGCTCAGCGGTCAAGGGGCTATTGAAGTTAACAGCTGAATCAACGGTCAAGGGCAACCGATCGTTTCGGCTGCAGGTCAGTGACAAAGCTGTTACGGTCGGCCCTTATTGATAAAAAAAGATCACGAAATATCAATAAGTGTCCGGTAGTTCGATATTGGAAATGAATGAGCGAAGGAAAAAGAGGAAGAACGCGAAGGAGATCAAGGAAAAAAAGAAAGAAGGAAGGAGGGGAAAAAAGAAAAAAACGAGGAGGAAAGACGTGAAAAGTCAACACGTGTGGAAGAAAAATTAAAAGGAGGCTAAAATAAAAGGAAAAAAAAAACTATTTGTCCAGCCCGCGGGCCACAGCAACGCGAAGGGCGACCACGGCAGCTGGAACCTTCACACCAGCCCACCAGCCAACGCTGCAGCAACAGCAGAGCAGCGTGACAACAACACCGGCAGCAACAGCCACAGCAGTAGCTGCAATTGCAGCACCAGCAACGGCGCAGCTACCAGCGCACCACCAGGGCACCACCACAACGGCTGCAACGGGAGCAACAGCAACGGCGCAGCAGCGATACAACAACAGCGGCGACGGCGTTAGCGGCAACTACAGCAACTGCAACAGGGGCTTGAACACCAGCAGTGGTGGAGCTGCCACTTGTTTGTAGTAGTGGCAAGTCTGGGTGATCCCTAATTTTTTTTTGTCTTATGGGCAAGAGATCATTTTGTGGCCAGCAAAATTGTATCGTCGGGCCTACATTTAGCCAGAGTCCTTTTTGCTGAGAAATATATTTATGTATAGCAAAAGATGTGCCTGCAACAGGATAAATAAAGAACGATAGTGATTTATGAAACAATAATATTCATATTTTTTATACACACACTCACTCACATACACACACACACATACATACATATTTATTCACACACACACACTTTTCATTTTCAATTAAACACAGTCTCACTCACTATTTATTTATTATTATTTTTTCATTCATTATTTATTTATTTAGTATTTTTTAATGTATATTGTACTGCCAGTTTAAATGTTAATTGCTAGATATAGAGATAGGATGGCCCCTCCACATCCCAATATATGCAGGAATTTGAGGAGCACCTGCAGTTGGTAATGTGCTAATACTTTGTCAGTAGGGGGTGAGACAGTTATGCTTTAAAGTGGGTGCTGATGCATAAGTGGGAGTTGGCAGTGAGAAGATGGCCAACTCATGGTAGGGTGGGCACTGTCCAGGTGAGCAACACCAGCTGCTCGCCTAATTAACTTTTCATAGTTCGTCCGATAGCATTATTTGAAACTTAACCGAATGTCTGAAAGTGTCACCATTCAAAAAAATAAATGTTTTTGTTAACCGACTAGTTCACTTATCGATGGTCGTACTCATCCCTGAGACAGCCGCTTGCTAGCCACCAAATCGATAGTGATACTCCCGAAAATAGTCGGATCATAACAAAGCAAAGCCGGCCAAGTAAAGTGCGTGTAGCGAAAGCTAATTTTTTTTGGAAAAATTTGAAAGTTCAAAATAGTGGTGAATCCGGGAAACGGAACAATTTGTAAACAACGGATATAAGC
This sequence comes from Hirtodrosophila histrioides, assembly GCA_037075165.1. Taxonomy (NCBI): domain Eukaryota; kingdom Metazoa; phylum Arthropoda; class Insecta; order Diptera; family Drosophilidae; genus Hirtodrosophila; species Hirtodrosophila histrioides. The sequence goes on along the minus strand of JBAMCL010000579.1, from coordinate 64,028 downwards.
CCAAGCAGGTCTGGCGAACAGCTAAGGGTGAGTGGAAGGACAGAACTAGGATTTAGTATATGATTAAAAATCCATTGTGTTTTAGAGCCGGCCACCAGGGCACAAATACCAGATTCGATCAGGTTAAATCACGGCCTGATCGAAATATTTTTTTGGGGCCACAAAACGAAATAAAGAAAAAAAATTTAGTCTTGTCACCAAGGGCGCCCAAACCACCAAACGTACCCTAACTGCATATAAAACGGCCTGCTACAAACACCGCAGCCAGCGAAAACATCTCCGCCTTATGGTCTCCTATTAAGACGTAAGCGGATAGACATAGTCTAAACGGCCGACAAGCCCACTAAGGGGCGGCAACGAAAGTTTTTTTTTTTTTAATTATTTATTAAGTATGATTTGCTGTTAGGTGCCTTAGTTTTTTTTGTTATTTATTTATTCGTTTTTTTTTATATTCGTTTATTTATTTATTCACTCAATTATTTATTTATTTTTTATGATTTATTTATTTATTTATATCATTTATTTATTTATATTATATATTTATTTTGTGCATTGCTTATCCCACCTATATATTTTCACATATTTTATTCTTGTGTCGTTTTGCTTGCATTATTATGCTATGTTCCCGAAGCGAAAAATACTATATTGGGTTTGCGAAATGTCCTTCTGTGCGCATGAACGCAATTTTTTTGCCTTTATCTTTGAGCTAGAGCAACCAACTTTGATACACATGTTGGTGTATATCGGCAATACCTATATATCGGAGCAAAACCTATATCTCCCACACCAGTAGAGCTAGAGTCACCAAATTTGGCATACAGACTAATGTTGACCCCCTGGATAAAACTGCATCAAACATTTTTGGACACCCCCCACCCCCACGCCCCCAAAGGAGCAAAATCGCGTTTCTTTCCAAAACTCACAAATAATCATATTATATAGATCTGGGAACATAGTATTCTGCAGTCGGGGGCGTCCGCCGTCGGACGTACCCGACTGCAACGTTCTTACTTGTCTTTTTTTTATTATTGTTGTTTAAACTTTTTAAACCTTTGGCGTATCGAAATTTTTTAACGCCGCCAACCGCCTAAAGAGCTCTTTAGGTAGGAAAACGTAGAAGTCATTACCAATTGGTCAATCAAAATAAGCAGGCAATACCAACAAAGATAGGGGGACTTAAGAAAATTTATAGAATTTTAATAACCAAATATGTATCTCAATTTGCGCGCACACGCACTTCAGAACTAAAAGAGAGAAAAAAAAATAATAATAATAATATAAGTAAGATAAATAGGAATAAAAATGTGTAACATTCATTAAAATTAATTGAAATAACAAAAATTAAATGTACGAATATTTTTAAGACCTTAAATGAAAATTGTCATTGAATTAGTGTGATGTCGCTGTTAAAGATGAAAATGGTGTAAGTCGATTTTTAGGAGGAAGGAGAAAAGTGTACTTTTGCAGCATGGCGTAAGCAGCAAATTGGTGCTGAATTGGGTCAGCGGTCAAAATCCGCCAACTGCTGCCATGGTTGGGAGGGAGGCGCACGAGGGCATTCCAACTACGTCTGAGACTAGGATACCATAACGCCAAACACCTCAAGCAACAAGAAAATACTAGTTGTGTGCTGGAACTGTCAGCAGCAAGAGCATGTGTATATGGACTGCGAATTGGTCCAGAGGAGGCTCTTTTGCTACAAGTGCGGACTGGCAAACACCGTAACGCCCAAATGCCCAAATTGCCGATCGGAAAACACGCACAGGAGCGATGCGCGTTCCTTCAAGGAGCCCAACCCAAAGCTGAGACAATAACAACAAAAGAACCAGCGACCGATAACACGACGAGAACTAGACACAACAACACCTTAACACTAGAAGAGAGAGTCAGGAGGTATAAAGATGCGAGGGAGAGGATATTTGGTGGGAAACAACTGATTGGAATGACATTGACAAGTAAACGGGTACAAAAGGCGCGATATCGGTTCAGCAAGAGGAAAGAGGAAAGGGGAAGAGTTTGCCAAATCGTAACAGCACTAGATAAAAGTGCTGAGGAAATAGACACGCGCCCTTATGCCAAGATATCAGTTGCCGGAAGGCATATAAAAGGCCTTTTAGACTCCAGAGCATCCATCAGCGTATTAGGTAGGGGTTGCAGGGAGATAGTGGAGGAGCTTGGGGTATCTTGGCAGCCGTATCGTTGCGACATACGCACCGCCAGTGGAACTAAACAACCCATATTAGGCAAGCTGAACCTCCCCGTGACGTATGGGATCACGACCGAGCAGATGACGTTCTTCTTATGTCCCACACTGGAGCAGGGGGTCGACTTCTGGATGAAATTCAATATAGCTCCGAGCATCTTTGAACTCAGCGAAGTTACAGCGCTTGAGACTGCCGAGCAAGGGAAAGATACCATTGTCAATTCAACGGAACCGGAGCCACACCAGTTGTCAGCTGAACAGCAAAAGAAGTTGGAAGCCGTAAGAGCAAAGTTCTTGACATTCGAGGGGCAAGGTTTAGGACGGACGGAATTGATGAAACACACCATTGAGTTGACACAAGGAGCAGTGCCAGTCAAAGTTCGCCACTATCCAGTATCTCCGGCCGTGCAGGCTCTCATTTACGAGGAGGTGGATCAGATGTTAAGGTTAGGCGTGATAGAGGAAAGCGATAGCCCTTGGAGCAACACAATCACCCTGGTGAGGAAGCCGGGAAAGAATCGGCTCTGCATAGACGCTCGAAAGCTGAACCGGGTAACGGTGAAAGATGCATACCCTCAACAAAATATAGAAGGCATCTTGAGTCGAATAGACTCCACCAGATTCATCTCTAGCGTCGATTTAAAACATGCGTTTTGGCAAATCGAGCTAGATGAGGCCAGTAGAAGGTACACGGCGTTCACAGTGCCAGGTAGACCACTTTACCATTTTGTTGTGATGCCGTTCGGTTTGAGCAATGCTCCCTAGCGTTTGTGTAGGTTGATGGATAAAGTCATCCCACAGACGCTCAGAGAGGTCTTCGTCTATTTGGATGACCTTGTAGTGGTATCATCCTGCTTCGAAGAACACGTCGAAACGTTGGGACAAGTGGCAAACTGTCTTAGAGGAGCTGGGCTGACAATTGGGTTGAAAAAGTCACTCTTTTGTTTTAAGGAACTGCGGTACTTGGGTTTCGTAATAGGTGAAGGAGTTTCACGCACCCGGCAAAAGTGGAAGCTATACGAAATCTAGCGACTCCACGAAGTATGAAAGAAGTACGCAGCTTCTTGGGAACCGCAGGATGGTATCGACGGTTCATCAAGAACTTTGCTGAGCTGGCAGCGCCGCTTACAGACACGCTTAAAAAAGGCCAGAAGTTCAAGATGACCGATGCAGCGTTGGAAGCCATAAAGTCACTGAAAGATGCCCTAACTTCGGCACCAGTGCTACGACACCCGGATTTCCACAAAAGGTTCTATGTACAATGTGATGCCTCGGACATAGGCGTAGGAGCTTTACTTTTTTAGTTAGAGGAAGACGAAAGCGAGAAGCCGATAGCCTTTTTCTCACAAAAGTTGAACCACTGTCAGCACAACTATAGCGTGACAGAGAAAGAGTGTTGGGCAGCAGTTTAAGCCATTAAAAGATTCCACCCATATATCGATTTAATGCCGTTCACCGTGATCACAGATCACTCGAGTCTGAAGTGGCTTATGTCACTCAGAGATTTGAGCGGACGATTGGCGAGGTGGTCGCTAAAACTTCAGGCTTTTGACTTCGAAATCGTGCATTGGAAGGGCACTGAGAATGTAATAGCGGACACACTCTCGCGGATGGTAGAGGACATTGCCTTGGACTCGGTGGTGGGCTTTGAAACTACAGTATTCGACTCAACAGAATATGAAGATCTGCGTGCCGAGGTAGAAGCAAATAAGGAGATGCTGCCGGACATAAAAGTCGTGGATGGGTATGTCTTCAAGCGAGCGCGAATGAACTTGGAGGACTAGGAACTGGGAAATAAGGAATGGAAATTTTGGGTAACGAGCACACTCATCGAACAGGCACACGATCCTGTAACAAGCGCTCACGGCGGGTTGGCGAAAACTCTGCACCGCCTGCGGCAAAAATATTATTGGCCGGGAATGGTAGCGCAAGTGCGAAGGGAATTACAGCAATGCGTGGTCTGTAAAGAGACAAAGTCCACTAATCGCGGTCAAAAGCCGGGAATTGGAGCAGAAACGATCACATACAGACCATTCCAAAAGCTGTATGTCGATTTTGTGGGAAAATATCCTCGGTCGAAGGCAGGACGGGCGTATATCTTGGTGGTGGTGGATCATTTCATCAAATTTGTATTTTTAAAGTCCCTGAGAGAGGCTACTGCAGCAGCAGTGGTAAAATTCCTGACACAGGAAGTTTATAACACGTTTGGTGTGCCCGAAATGATCCACACAGACAACGGGAAACAGTTCGTGGCAAATCGTTTCCAAGAAATGGTGGAAAAATACCGGATAAAGCATGTCCGAACAGCTGTATACTCGCCGCAATCAAATGCGGCCGAGCGAGTGAACCAATCTGTACTCAATGCGATCCGAGCCTATCTGGGGGAGGATCACAGAGATTGGGATCTGTATTTGCCGAAAACCGAAGGGGCTTTACGAACGCCAGTCCACCAAGCAACAGGAGTCACACCCTATTTTGCGTTGTTTGGCCAAGAGATGTTCAGTGGAGGAGCAGACTACCAATTGGCAAAGAGATTGCGGGCATTGAACGACAATGAATTGCGAATTCTGCCGAACCAGGAGAGGATGGCTCTGATCAGAGATCGAATTCGTGAGAATATGCACAAGGCACACGAGACTAGCGCACGATACTACAACCGCAAAACACGCGAGGTTTGTTTTCACCCGGGGCAAGAGATATACCGAAGAAATTTCGTGTTAAGTGATTTTAAAAGGAACTTCAACGTGAAATTTGCCAGGAAATTCCTTAGCGGCCGAATAAGAGGCCCCGTTGGCAACAACATATATGAGGTGGAGAATATGGAGGGCAAGCTAGTAGAAACATATCACGCGAGGGACTTATAACAATAACTAACCGGAAAAGATAAATGAACAAAACAACGCGAAAAAAGAAGGCGAAAGGAAAGACGCGCGGGTTCTGTAAAATAAAGGCATAATGATAAAAAAAACAAAGAGCTCAACAAATAAAATCAATCAGAATGACGTCATCCTGTACGCTTACGTGCCGGCGTCTGACTTGGCGTGGGCGATTTCCCTCGTTGGGCGCAAAATAAAGATAAAAGGGCCCTGCGCCTGTCACCAGATGTGCATTTCCCAGCCGACCAACATCTCCGCTCCTATTGTGGGCGATGGTCCAATTGCGTTTGCTTACTTTCTTAATTTTCCTGGAAATTGGCCTTTTTTTCACTGCCATTTCTGTTTGTTTGCGCTTTGTATAGTGGTGGCAATGTCAGTGTGTTGTTATGGCCAGCTTACAAAATATCGGCGAGAGAAAGGGAATACCCATATGTCGAAAGGGTTGCCAGACGGGCGAAGGCAGGAAGCAGTGCAACAGGGCTGGACAGCCACCGAAAAGGGCCGGCTAGCGAAGGGAACTCAGCGGTCAAGGGGCTATTGAACTTAACAGCTGAATCAACGGTCAAGGGCAACCGATCGTTTCGGCTGCAGGTCAGTGACAAAGCAAAGCCGGCCAAGTAAAGTGCGTGTAGCGAAAGCTAATTTTTTTTGGAAAAATGTGAAAGTTCAAAATAGTGGTGAATCCGGGAAACGGAACAATTTGTAAACAACGGATATAAGCTCAAGCAGGTCTGGCGAACAGCTAAGGGTGAGTGGAAGGAGAGAAGTAGGATTTAGTATATGATTAAAAATCCATTGTGTTTTCGAGCCGGCCACCAGGGTACAAATACCAGATTCGATCAGGTCAAATCAGGGCCTGATCGAAATATTTTTTTGGGGCCACAAAACGAAATAAAGAAAAAAATTATTTAGTCTTGTCACCAAGGGCCCAATAACTACTATTGGCCACCCAAATTGCACACGCGAAACGCACCCTAACTGCATATAAAACGGCCTGCTACAAACACCGCAGCCAGCGAAAACATCTCCGCCTTATGGTCTCCTATCAAGACCTAAGCGGATGGACATAGTCTAAACGGCCGACACGCCCACTAAGGGGCGGCAACGAAAGTTGTTTTTACTCCCTGTACCCATAAAATGGGTAAAAAGGGGGTATTGGATTTGTGCAAAAGTATGTAACAGGCAGAAGGAGACATCTCCGACCCTATAAAGTATATATATTCTTGATCAGTATCAAAAGAGATTTCGATTTGGCCATGTCCGTCTGTCTGTCCGTCTGTCTGTCCGTATGTATGAACGCAATGATCTCAGCAACTATAAGAGCTAGAGACACCAAATTTGGAATGTAGGTTCGTGTATAGCGGGAGCAGGTCAAGTTTATTTCTGATCTCAGATATCTTACCCCGTTCCCCCGCAAATCGATCAAAACGTTTTACAGCCACAGTTCTAAATAAACAGCTTTGGGATTTGGCATGTACACTACTTTGGCCACTCTTAATATACTGTCCAAATTTCAAGTCGATCGGATAATAAACAAGGAAGTTATGCAACGAACAAGATTCAGTACTGGAGCGAGGGGGGGAAGAAGAAGCACAGCCACGACTTAAAATGCCTTGGGTACGCTGCAGCGCGCTGTTGCTCGCGTGTTGTTAAGAGACGAACATATGATTGGAAGTTTTAACCTGGGTACAGGGATTTCGTAGTCGGGTATACTCGACTAGAGCATTCTTACTTGTTTTTTTTAATTTTTTATTAAATATGATTTGCTGTTAGGTGCCTTAGTTTTTTTTTTGTTATTTATTTATTCGTTTTTTACTCCCTGTACCCATAAAATGGGTAAAAAGGGGGTATTGGATTTGTGCAAAAGTATGTAACAGGCAGAAGGAGACATCTCCGACCCTATAAAGTATATATATTCTTGATCAGTATCAAAAGAGGTTTCGATTTGGCCATGTCCGTCTGTCTGTCCGTCTGTCTGTCCGTATGTATGAACGCAAGGATCTCAGCAACTATAAGAGCTAGAGACACCAAATTTGGAATGTAGGTTTGTGTATAGCGGGAGCAGGTCAAGTTTGTTTCTGATCTCAGATATCTTACCCCGTTCCTCCGCAAATCGATCAAAACGTTTTACAGCCACAGTTTTAAAGATAGAGCTTTGGGATTTGGCATGTACACTACCTCGGTCACTCTTAATCTACTGTCCAAATTTCAAGTCGATCGGATAATAAACACGGAAGTTATTCAACGAACAAGATTCAGTACTGGAGCGAGGGGGGAAGAAGAAGCACAGCCACGACTTAAAATGCCTTGCGTACGCTGCAGCGCGCTGTTGCTCGCGTGTGTGTGTGTGTATGCTTTGTGTATGTGTGCGTGCATGTGTAAGAGACGAACATATGGATGGAAGTTTTAGACCTGGGTACAGGGAGTTTCGTAGTCGGGTACACTCGACTAGAGCATTCTTACTTGTTTATTATATATTTATTTATATTATTTATTTATTTTGTGCATTGCTTATCCCACCTATATATTTTCACATATATTTACTCCCTGTACCCATAAAATGGGTAAAAAGGGGGTATTGGATTTGTGCAAAAGTATGTAACAGGCAGAAGGAGACATCTCCGACCCTATAAAGTATATATATTCTTGATCAGTATCAAAAGAGGTTTCGATTTGGCCATGTCCGTCTGTCTGTCCGTCTGTCTGTCCGTATGTATGAACGCAAGGATCTCAGCAACTATAAGAGCTAGAGACACCAAATTTGGAATGTAGGTTCGTGTATAGCGGGAGCAGGTCAAGTTTGTTTCTGACCTCAGATATCTTACCCCGTTCCCCCGCAAATCGATCAAAACGTTTTACAGCCACAGTTTTAAAGATAGAGCTTTGGGATTTGGCATGTACACTACCTCGGTCACTCTTAATATACTGTCCAAATTTCAAGTCGATCGGATAATAAACACGGAAGTTATTCAACGAACAAGATTCAGTACTGGAGCGAGGGGGGAAGAAGAAGCACAGCCACGACTTAAAATGCCTTGCGTACGCTGCAGCGCGCTGTTGCTCGCGTGTGTGTGTGTGTATGCTTTGTGTATGTGTGCGTGCATGTGTAAGAGACAAACATATGGATGGAACTTTTAGACCTGGGTACAGGGAGTTTCGTAGTCGGGTATACTCGACTAGAACATTCTTACTTGTTTATTATATATTTATTTATATTATTTATTTATTTTGTGCATTGCTTATCCCACCTATATATTTTCACATATATTTACTCCCTGTACCCATAAAATGGGTAAAAAGGGGGTATTGGATTTGTGCAAAAGTATGTAACAGGCAGAAGGAGACATCTCCGACCCTATAGAGTATATATATTCTTGATCAGTATCAAAAGAGATTTCGATTTGGCCATGTCCGTCTGTCTGTCCGTCTGTCCGTCTGTCTGTCCGTATGTATGAACGCAAGGATCTCAGCAACTATAAGAGCTAGAGACACCAAATTTGGAATGTAGGTTCGTGTATAGCGGGAGCAGGTCAAGTTTATTTCTGATCTCAGATATCTTACCCCGTTCCCCCGCAAATCGATCAAAACGTTTTACAGCCACAGTTCTAAATATATAGCTTTGAGATTTGGCATGTACACTACTTCGGGTATTATGGGTACAGGGAGTAAATATATGTGAAAATATATAGGTGGGATAAGCAATGCACAAAATAAATAAATAATATAAATAAATATATAATAAACAAGTAAGAATGCTCTAGTCGAGTGTACCCGACTACGAAACTCCCTGTACCCAGGTCTAAAACTTCCATCCATATGTTCGTCTCTTACACATGCACGCACACATACACAAAGCATACACACACACACACGCGAGCAACAGCGCGCTGCAGCGTACGCAAGGCATTTTAAGTCGTGGCTGTGCTTCTTCTTCCCCCCTCGCTCCAGTACTGAATCTTGTTCGTTGAATAACTTCCGTGTTTATTATCCGATCGACTTGAAATTTGGACAGTAGATTAAGAGTGACCAAGGTAGTGTACATGCCAAATCCCAAAGCTCTATCTTTAAAACTGTGGCTATAAAACGTTTTGATCGATTTGCGGGGGAACGGGGTAAGATATCTGAGATCAGAAACAAACTTGACCTGCTCCCGCTATACACGAACCTACATTCCAAATTTGGTGTCTCTAGCTCTTATAGTTGCTGAGATCCTTGCGTTCATACATACGGACAGACAGACGGACAGACTGACAGACAGACGGACATGGCCAAATCGAAATCTCTTTTGATACTGATCAAGAATATATATACTTTATAGGGTCGGAGATGTCTCCTTCTGCCTGTTACATACTTTTGCACAAATCCAATACCCCCTTTTTACCCATTTTATGGGTACAGGGAGTACAAAAAAAAAAAAAATATGTTCGTTCACTTACACATGCACGCACACATACACAAAGCCGCACACACGCGAACCACAGCATACGTTAGGCATTTTAAGTCGTGGCTGTGCTTCTTCTTCCCCCCCTCGCTCCAGTACTGAATCTTGTTCGTTGAATAACTTCCGTGTTTATTATCCGATCGACTTGAAATTTGGACAGTATATTAAGAGTGACTAAAGTATTGTACATGCCAAATCCCAAAGCTATATCATTAAAACTGTGGCTGTAAAACGTTTTGATCGAATTGCGGGGGAACGGAAGGAGATATCTGAGATCAGAAACAAACTTGACCTGCTCCCGCTATACACGAACCTACATTCCAAATTTGGTGTCTCTAGCTTTTATAGTTGCTGAGATCCTTGCGTTCATACATACGGACAGACAGACGGACATTTGCACAAATCCAATACCCCCTTTTACCCATTTTATGGGTACAGGGAGTAAAAAAATAATATAGGTAAGATAAATAGAAATAAAAATGTGGAACCTTCATTAAAATTAATTGAAATAACAAAAATTAAATGTACGAATATTTTTAAGACCTTAAATGAAAATTGTCATTGAATTAGTGTGATGTCGCTGTTAAAGATGAAAATGGTGTAAGTCGATTTTTAGGAGGAAAGGGAAAAGTGTACTTTTGCAGCATGGCGTGAGCAGCAAATTGGTGCTGAATTGGGGCAGCGGTCAAAATCCGCCAACTGCTGCCATGGTTGGGAGGGAGGCGCACGAGGGCATTCCAACTACGTCTGAGTCCCAGAAGACATCCCGGTTCTGGAAGAGAAGAGGCGTTCGTAAGTGATGAGTGTAAATGTGTGCATGCGTATGTTTGCGTTTGTATGTGCGGTGCAAATTTGAATTTGAATTTGATTTCAAATTCAAATTATGCAGTGTCTAATGTTGTTAAATGTAGAGTTTGTGTACCGTGAATTCTATGTTTTATTGTTACGTGTGTTACCCACGTGTCACATTTCAATATTTAGAATGATGGTGTTTCCACGGTCATATGTGAAACGGTAAATGAATAAGCCATTCGCCCAAAATAAATCAGCTGTTCAATTTGTTTGTTTATATTGATTTTATGTAAACAAAGCGTTAAAATTTAAAAAAATTGAAAATAATGCGAGAGAAGAGGCAGAAGCCAAGCTCGTTATGGATTGCCAGATGGTGTTAATGAGTGTGGGCAACGTAGACCAAATGGATGATGACTGGGATGCGGAGATGGGCGAATTGTTCTGCGAAATTGTTGTGCCATCCGCAATTAGGCAAACAATTCCAAGGTTGGGAACTTGTAACTATGCAGAAATGAAATGCTTTTTTTTTTTTTTTTTTGGTAAATATTATGTTTTTTAGGAACGCCATGGAGTGTTCTGGGAGCGCGATGTTCCCAGCAACTCTGAGGCATTTGTTAAGGAGCACTTCAGAGTGGAGAGGAGCTGTTTTGCCATATTGGAAGAGCGCTTGAGAGGACTCACCAAAGTTGACACGGCAATGCGTAAAGCAATTCGTTTGGAGAAGCACATTACCATTGTCCTGTTCGCTGTTGGTTTCTCGGCGGAGTAGCGCGTTGTGGGCAAGCTATTCGACGTTTCAAAGTCGATGGTGAGCAAAATTCTTAATGAATTTTGCTATGAAATTCATCGGATTTTGGAACCCGAATACCTGCCCAAACATTTTTTGACACAAGCCAAAGTGGTGGAATGTGTCCGGGGCTTCGAAGCACTTGGCTTTCCAGAGTGCTTAGGTGCAATTGGTAAGATTTGTTGTTCTTTTTGGGCTTAACGTTTGGTGCAGCAAAAACTTATTTCAGATGGAAGCCACATTGAAGTACATCCTCGCGCAGCTGAAGCTGCCGATTATTACAATAACAAAGGATGGTACTCCATGATGGAGTTGACTATCGGTAACGTACAATAATAATAATATTAAGCTAAGATACTAATTGCATTTATTTCTGTAGATACAGATTCATGTACATAAATGTCGGTTCTCCAAGTCGCTGCCATGACTCTCAGGTGTATGAGAGCAGCGCCTTGAGAAAAATTATTGAGGACACCGCACTGCTGAAGGACAGTGCGAGGCGCATCGGGGGAGTCGATGTGCTTGTGGTGCTCCTAGGAAATTCCGCCTTCAGGTTCTCTACGAGCCTCATGAAGCCGTACCCCTTCAGCAGTGCGGTTGATCAGGAGCAGCGAGCATTTAATTATGCACTCTCCAAGTGCAGGAGAGTTGTGGAGAATGCCTTTGGACAGTTGAAAGCCCGGTTCCGAAAATTCGGCGCCTCACATTGTATACGCGTGCTGCGTATTTATTTATCAAAATTCTTCTAATAATATGTACACGGCTAAATGGCTATTTTTATACTATGTTCCCGAAGGGAAGAATAGTATATTGGGTTTGCGCAATGTCCGTCTGTCCGTCTGTCCGTATGAACGCAATTTTTTTGCCTTTATCTTTGAGCTAGAGCAACCAAATTTGGCACACATGTTGGTGTATATCGTCAGTTTATAAAGTGTCAAGATCAGCGTTTCCAAGCGCTCACGGGCAAGGCGCACATATTCCCGCGTTCGGTCTTTGCTGGCGTCTTCCGTAAGCGTGAGCATTCGTAAGCCGTCATATCGATTTTCGGATTGAATTTAGCCCTTCGGTTCCTTGAAGATGGCCCATCGCAATCGTTGGAGTCCGAGTAACAGCTGTCCACTGCTCTTTTGCACCCACGCCCGCTGCTGCTGGCCAAAGCAGTGGTGCTGGGTGCACTGGTAGCGGCCAAAGCAGCGGTGCCTGGCGCACTGGCAGCGGCAGAAGTGGACGGCTGAGGTTGAGAGTCCACCAACGACTGTGATGGGGCCACGCTTGGGAACAGCTCCGGGCTAATAATGTCCACGAATCTAATCTACTCCAGCTGTCTTCATAATGATCTGAAAAACAATTGTAATTTCATTAACTTCACTGCTCCCAAAATACGGTGCACCTTGTCGAGGGTGCACCTCCAGACCCTCCTTTCACTTTCAGCTCTTCCCTACAAAATAGTAAACAAATAAAGTATATTTTACCTTATGGGATTTTCTACAGGAAAAATATGTCATATTTCCAAAATCAAAAAAATGACAAAAAATGTGGAAATGTGATGTAGCGGAAACAGGCTATAACTCGACCAACTTTAGATGGATAAGTATTGATTACTTGCCCATTGGCCATGTATTTCTTGGTAAATTGCAATCTGTAATTATGACAATGTCGCCTTCATTAATCTGTACTTGATCCTTTTCCAGTTTCGAGTATGTTCCATTTTGTACCGGGCGACGCGCACACGACCAGGGCTGAAAAATAAAATATCGTTTAGTTTAGTAAGCAGTGTCTAGTTTGGAGAGTCGAGGGGAATGTAACAGTAGCGGGAAGCAGGCGGCCAGTATTGTGGGGAAAAACAGAAATGTATTGGTGAGGGTTCGCAGGCGCTTGAAGGGGATAAATTTAAAAGTTTTGGTGTGTGAATTTATATTTTTATAATTTCTTAAATTTTCTTTTTATTTTATCAGCCAGTCACGTGTTCTCCCCTTCTTGGTGATTTTCTGAAAAGATTTTTACTCCCTGTACCCATAAAATGGGTAAAAAGGGGGTATTGGATTTGTGCAAAAGTATGTAACAGACAGAAGGAGACATCTCCGACCCTATAAAGTATATATATTCTTGATCAGTATCAAAAGAGATTTCGATTGGGCCATGTCCGTCTGTCTGTCCGTCTGTCTGTCCGTATGTATGAACGCAAGGATCTCAGCAACTATAAAAGCTAGAGACATCAAATTTTGAATGTAGGTTCGTGTATAGCGGGAGCAGGTCAAGTTTGTTTCTGATCTCAGATATCTTACCCCGTTCCCCCGCAAATCGATCAAAACGTTTTATAGCCACAGTTTTAAAGATATAGCTTTGGGATTTGGCATGTACACTATTTGGGTCACTCTTAATCTACTGTCCAAATTTGAAGTCGATCGGATAATAAACACGGAAGTTATTCAACGAACAAGATTCAGTACTGGAGCGAGGGGGGAAGAAGAAGCACAGCCACGACTTAAAATGCCTTGCGTACGCTGTGGCTCGCGTGTGTGTGTGTATGCTTTGTGTATGTGTGCGTGCATGTGTAAGTGACGAACATATGATTGGAAGTTTTAGAACTGGGTACAGGGAGTTTCATAGTCGGGTATACTCGACTAGAGCATTCTTACTTGTTTTTGTTGGTGTTTAGATTGGTGTTTGTGAAGTTTTTTTGTTAGGTGTAATATTTATTTATTTATTTATTTTTTAATTATTTAAGTATTTATTTATTTATTGATATTCATTTATTTTTATATGTATTTATTTATTCATCTAAATATTTATTTGGATATTTATTTATTTGGGGATTCATTTATTTATTTGGGTGTTTAATTATTTAATTAGTTCTTAAGTATTTATTTATTTAATTGAATAAATATATAATTATTAAGCTATACATAACCTCGCAAATTAGGAAGTAGTTTTCGGTAGGCTTCGTCAGTTCTGTTTAGGGGCTACTGCATCTGGGGAGCCGGGTAACCAGACTGAGCAGCACGCGCGAAATTGGCGAAATCCAAGACAGAATAGCCACTGGCGGGTTGAGAATAGGCGAGCAGGCGAGTACCAACGGGAAGAGCCGAGTCCATATACACCAAACTCCAGACAGAGGCCACGATGGGGCCAAGTCGAAAAATGGGATGACACTTTCGATGGAGACGCGACGAAAATGGCAGTGGAGCATTTCGTGTTCCGCATCGAATTCCTGCAGAATCAATGCAGATGTTCCTGGGAGGAGGTGCTGAAGGGATTCTACCAGGGACACGCACGTGAGTGGTACTCGCAGTACGTTCGGGATCATCGCGTGGAGAACTGGATTGAACTGCGAGACCATCTAGTTAGACACTACGTCAGAGTTCGGCCGCATGAGAGAGCAACGTTCAAACGAGAGCGTGAAAGAATTTTTCCACACCATGCGGAAGCTCGCGTCGCGACTGGAGATGCCACCATCTGAGAGCGAGATGATCAAGATCATCAAGAAGGCACTCATAGACGAAATCGCAAGTTCCGTCTATGGCCTACGAGTGTATTCTTTGGACCAGCTGCGAGATGAATGTGTCGAAATCGAGGCGAACATAAAGCGAAAGACCCGATCGTCCAGGCGAGGAGCCCCAAAAGTCAGCAATTATGGGCGAGGAGCAGGTGTGATTGAGATCACGCAGGAGCAACTGGCTTTTGAGGAGACTGAAGTCGTCGAGGAGGCGCAGCAGAAGCTGATTTGCTGGAACTGCGGACAACCAGATCACGGCTTCAGGGACTGTATGGCAGTAGAGAGGCGTATCTTCTGCTATAGGTGTGGAAAGCCGGATGCGTATGCTCTCAGTTGTCCAAATTGCTCGGGTAACGCGAGAAGGAGTGCGAATCAGGCAGGCGAACCACGCTCGCAGATGGTAATAATTTAGTTAGAGATAGTTTGCATGCTAGGTTAAGAAATTTATCATATGAGGAGCGGCTTAGAAATTATATAACAGCAAGAAATAGGATATTTTCAGACTTACAAGTCGATGGGATGCAGCACTTTCTGTAAGAGTCAGGAAAGCTAGATGTCGCTTTAAGCAACGCCGATCCAGTTGATTGATTCCGTGCGTAGGTGCAGCAGAAGTGACCCAAGAGTGTTCGCAGCCATGTCCATTATGGGCGAATCAGTAAGGGGCCTGCTAGACTCCGGCGCTACTCATAGCATGTTGGAAAATAGCGAGTTGCTGGAGAAGCTAGGTGTAGCGCCTCGAAAGTATATTTCGATAGTTAAGGTAGCAAGTGGGGAATATCGCGCAATTGTTGGCCGAGTAGAATTGCCTGTGGAGTATAAGGGAGAAATTAGAAAAACAACATTTTTCTTATACCCTTTTCTCGAGCAAGAGATCTACCTGGGCATAGACTTTTGGCGATCATTCGTACTGGCTCCAGCGGTTATGGGAACAGGTTCAACCGGCGAGCCAGTGAAACTAGTGTAGGAGTTGATGGCGGATAAGGTGGCTCACTATGTGGATGGTTCTGAGGAGGAAATAGTGCAGGAAGAGTGGCGATTGTCAGCAGACCAGCAAGCTGAATTGGAGGAGGCAAAGAAAGAGTTCCTTACATTTGAAACGGTAGGTCAGCGATGCAGGAGGTAGTGTGTGCAGAGGTGGACAAAATGTTGGCTTTGGGGGTCGTCTAGTGCAGTGATAGCCCTTGGAGCAACCGCACTACTGTTGTGCGACGGCCGGGTAAAAATCGTTTCTGTCTCAATGCTCGCAAGCTCAACAAATTGACCATTATGGACGCGTATGCACTACCTA
Source organism: Hirtodrosophila histrioides (assembly GCA_037075165.1). Classification (NCBI taxonomy): domain Eukaryota; kingdom Metazoa; phylum Arthropoda; class Insecta; order Diptera; family Drosophilidae; genus Hirtodrosophila; species Hirtodrosophila histrioides. Next base: position 48,145 of record JBAMCL010000579.1, on the reverse strand, counting down.
GCATCGAGGGGATTTTATCGCGTCTCGATCAGACGATCTACATTTCTAGCGTTGATCGTAAATTCGCCTTTTGGCAGATCGAGCTAGAGGAGAAGAGTAGAGCCTATACAGCTTTCACTGTGCCTGGGCGGCCGCTGTATCAATTTCGGATGATGCTGTTTGGCCTCTGTAACGCCGCTCAGCGCCTATGCAGGCTAGTGGACAAAGTGATTCCAGTGGAGATGAGATTCAACGTCTGCGCTTGTCTTGATGATTTGCTGATCATCGCTGAGGATTTCAGCACGTAAGGATCCTAAGGCAAGTTCCAGAGCACCTACAAAAAGCGAATTTGATCATTGGGTTAGGGAAATCTCACTTCTGTTATAAGAATATTGGGTACTTGGGTTTCATTGTCGGAAGGGGAGACTTGAAAATGGATCCTGATCGCGTCTCTGCTATCCTACGCATTCCTGAGCTACGATCTGTCCGCGAATTGCGCAGTTTTCTGGGAACCGCAGGGTGGTACAGGCGATTTATTAAAAATTTCGCAGAACTGGCAGTCCCGCTCACAAACGTTCTCAAGAAGTCGGCGAAAGGAAAATTTAAATTGACGAAGGAAGCAATACACGCCATTGCTAAATTAAAAGCTGCACTTACCTCAGCACCACATTTGGTCCACGCTGACTGTATGAGTCACTTTTATATCCAGTTCGACGCTTCACACTACGGAGTAGGAGCCGTACTGTTCCAACGGGACGACGAACAACATGAAAGGCCCATTGCGTTATTTTCAGCCAGAGCTGATGCCGTTTACGGTGATCACAGATCACGCCAGCCTTAAGTGGCTCATTACGCTCAAGAGCTTAGATGGTCGCTTGGCTTGATGGTCTCTTCAACTTCAGGCATTTGACTTCGGCATTGAACACCGAAAAGGCATAGACAACGTTGTTGCCGACACATTGTCGGGAAACATCAAAAAGGTGGAAGTAGAGCCGAGCAGCATTCTGAGCTTCGATACCGTGGTGTTTGAGTCTGAGAAATACCCTACGTTGGTCAAGAAAATCATCGAAAATCAAAAGCACTTACCCGATATCCGGATCGAAGGCTGCATGATATTCAAGCGCATGCGCTTCGAATGATTTGACGACCAGTTGGAAGGCTCCGTTTGGAAGTTGTGGATACCAAGCTCATTGACGTCGACACTGATAGAGCGCGCATACACAGACGAAAAGGCAGCGCACGGTGGGATCGCGAAAACACTCCATCTGTTGCGCAGGCAGTACTACTGGGCGAACATGGCATTGGAAGTACGCGACTTCATCCATCGTTGTAGCATTTGCAAGGAGTCGAAGGCGCAGAATTATCGCATGCAGGTTGGGATTGGACAAAAGGTGGTCACGCAGCGTCCATTCCAAAAACTATACGTCGACTTTTTGGGCAAATATCCACGATCGAAGAATGGACAGGCTTGGATATTTATCGTGGTTGACCATTTTTTCCAAATTCACCTTCTTGAGGAAGGAAGACCATGAAGTTAGCAACAGCAGGAGAGGTGGTTATTTTCCTCGTCCATGAGGTGTTCTACAGATTTGGAGTGCCTGAGCTGATTTAATCCGATAATGGACCACAATTCAAATCGAAGACGTTCCAGGATATGATTATGGCCTTTGGAATCACACACATGAGAACAGCAGTACATTCGCCGCAGAGCAATGCCCGCTTGCCCTTTTCCCCAGACTCCTTTTCCTTTTCTCGCCTGTGCCCTAATTCCTATGCAATTGGTGTGTGTGAGCGAGCGCGTATGTATATGGGGAGTTTGTCGGTTGCTGTGAGCGCATCTCTATTTGGGGAGTCTGCGCAATGCACGCATTTTCTCTCTGTGCTGCTTGTGTTGATCGTGTGCGTGTGGCTATGTGTTCTCTCTCGGCTTGGCGCGCGCATTTGTCGGTGGTGGGCTTGTCGGCTGCTGTGAGCGCATCTCTATTTGGGGAGTCTGCGCAATGCACGCATTTTCTCTCTGTGCTGCTGGTGTTGATCGCGTGTGGCTATGTGTTCTCTCTCGGCTTGGCGCGCGCATTTGTCGGTGGTGGGTTTGTCGGCTGCTGTGAGCGCATCTCTATTTGGGGAGTCTGCGCAATGCACGCATTTTCTTTCTGTACTGCTGGTATTGATCGTGTGCGTGTGGCTATGTGTTCTCTCTCGGCTTGGCGCGCGTATTTGTCGGTGGTGGGTTTGTCGGCTGCTGTGAGCGCATCTCTATTTGGGGAGTCTGCGCAATGCACGCATTCTCTCTCTCTGCTTGGCGCGCGCATTTGTCAGTGTTGCCCGTGCCTATCAGTGATGCTCTGTTCTAATGTGTGCCTGTCAGTGATGCCCGCCTCTGATCACATACTGTACTAGGGGTTTCTTGCTTATTATATATATTTTGGTAATCAAATAAACTTCATGTCACTTATAATTATAAATAAAAATATAATTTGTGGAGGAGCGTTCGACGTTCCATCACATTTGGCCCTGTGGACCTGGTTTGTCACTTACAGCCAACTGGTTACCTTGTTCACCTCTGATCGATGTCCTGTGTAGCGAGTGAGGTTTTTCTCCCTGTGGGGGCGGGGACGTTATGATGGCGAACCATCAATAGTGGCCCCCGTGAATCTTGCTGCTGTCTATGCGTCGGTCGGGCACCCCTGGTCGTCGGGCGCCCATTGTCCTGTCTCGGTTGGTGGTGACTCGTCTTCGTTTGCTCGTGCCTGGAACTCTTTTAAGTCCGCCAAACTAGCGGTCCCCCGTTGTCGGCCAGGGTGGCTTTGCGGTCGCACTATGTTCAGGGATATAAATTTGATCACCTTGTACGGTCCCTCGTACTTCGGGGCTAATTTCGCCGCGAACCTTGATGTTGGCGTAGGAGCACGAGGGTTCCTAAAGTGGGTCTCCACTCTCTTCTGCGGAGATTGTAGTTCTTGCTTTGCTCCTGCGAGGCCTGTTGAATGTTGTCCTGTACTACCTTGAAGATGTCTTTAAGGCGTGAGGCCTTCTCGGTTGGCTGCTCGGTGACCTCTCCCAGTCCCGGCGTGACTTCTTCGTAAAGCGCCCCCGGTAGTCGGGGCTCCCGTCCCTGTAGCAGGAACGCTGGGCTGAATCACGTAGTGTCCGATGGGCTACTGTTGATTGCTAGACTCAGTTCTGGTAGCAACTCATCCCAGGTGTTTTGGTCTTCCTCGATGTACTGGGCCACCATTTTCTTGATCGTCCGGTTTGCCCTCTCAGTCGGGATCTGTTGTGGTGTGTATGGCGCCGTATACTCTAAGTCCATGACTGCTGTCTTGCAGAAAGTCCTAAACGACTTACTTGTGAACTGCGTCCTGTTATCGCATACGAACTTCCTTGGCACCCCGAACCTGCACAGTATCCGCTCTCGAAACGACTTTTCCAGTTGGACCGTCGTAGCTTTCCTTAAGGGCACCAGTTCCACCCACTTGGAGAAGAAGTCGAAAAATACAAGAGGAGTCGTGTTTCCTTGTTTGGAACGCGGTTATGGCCCCATGAAGTCGGCGCACAGGATGTTAAACGGGCCTGTGCTTGTCGCGTATACATTTGTCCGGATGGTCGGGTTTGGCTTACCTTGAATTTCTGGCACTTCTCGCATTGTCGGACGTATCGCGCTACGTCGCGAAAGAGTCTTGGCCAATAGTAACGTTGGGTTACTCTGGTCGCCGTTTTCCGGAACCCCAGATGACCGGAGGTCGGATGGTCGTGGCATTCTTCTAGCACTCGACGCCAATGCTGGCTGGCCACGCAGAGCTTCCACGTCACGTGTTTTTCCTCGGGGGGTCGCTGTCCTGGTTGCCGGTAGATCTGCCCATTTTCTTCGATGAACTCGGTAAACTTCTCCGGCTGTTCTAGCATCCGCTTTCGCAACCGTTGTATCCATGGGCACGTAGTAGTATCTTCCTAAGCTCTTTGGAGGACTTCCAGTGGTTGTCGATATAGCGCATCCGCCACTACATTCTGACTGCCGTGTCAGTACACAACATTGAAACTGTATTGCTGCAGTTCCAGCGCCCAGCGAGCGATGCGTCCTGTCGGGTTGTCGATCGTGTTGAGCCATTTTAATGCGAGATGGTCTGTAACGATCACAAAGTGGTATCCTTCCAGGTAGCAATGTAGTTTCCGAATGGCCCAAACGATGGCCAGGCATTCCTTCTCAGTCGCTAAATAATTTTCCTCTGCCTTGAGAAGACGGCGACTGGCGTATGCTATCACTCGCTCACCTCCTTCTAGATTCTTCGTTTGCAGCGAAAAGGTCTCAGCGAAGTCTGGACACGCTAGTACCGGGGCCTGGGTTAACTTAGTCTTCAAGTCCTCGAACGCCGCTTGCTGCTCTTCGCTCCACTCCCACTTCGTCCCCTTCCTTAGCAAGCTGGTCATCGGCTGCACAATGGTTGCAAAGTTCGGCACAAACCGGCGATACCACGACGCCGTACCCAAACAACGCCTCAGCTCTTTCGTTGTCGTGGGTGGGAGCAGCTTCCGTACTGCCGCGATCTTGTCCGGGTCGCTGTGGATGCCTTCCTCGCTGATGACGTGGCCTAAGTAGACTAGCCTCCTACGGAAGAAACTGCACTTTTCTCATTCAGTTTCAGGTTGGCCTTGCGCAACCGGTAGAAGACCTCGCGTAAGTTCTTCACCTGCTCTTCCAGGGTGGATCTCTGGGCCGATAAAACTGTCCAGTGCTCGCGGGAAAGTGGCCGGAGCGGAGTGTAGCCCAAACGGCATGACCTTTCGGTGAAAGAGGCCCCGGCCTGGCACTGTGAATGCGGTGTATTCGCGGCTGCCTTTGGCCATTGGGATCTGCCAGTATCCACTCTTCAAGTCCAGCAATATCCGGGGTTCCGGATATTGCTCGTGAGAGATGGCTTCTTCCACCATTGTCGTGTTCATCACGGTTGCTAGGCCAATCAGATCGCCGCTTTCCAGCGCCTCTCGAGCATCTTGCTCTGGCCCGGGCGTTAGCCGAGGTTGGTCACTCCTGGTGGCCTTCCTAAACGGATTGTTCTTTCGGGTAGCCGCGGAGTCTTCCAACGACTCGAGCACGTGTGTAGAATACGCCTTAGTCTGCCTTGGGCCCTCCCGGTTCCTTGTGGTCTGGTTCCTTTCCTCTACTCTTCTGATTCTTTAGGTTGGTGGTGGGTAGTCACCGGCGGTGCGTCCTGCGATTTCATCTTGGGCACAGCAATAGCCTGCTCGGTCTCTACGAAGCTGGCAGGCCGCGTGTTTGCTGGGGTTGTATCCCGCGATGTCATATTAGGCGCAACACTAACCTGCTCGGTTTCTACGAGGCTGGCAGGCTGGGTGTTCGCCGTGGTTGTGTCCTGCGATGTCCTTGTCGGTGTAACACTGGCCTGCCCGGTCTCTACGAGGTTGGCCGGCCAAGTGTTGACTTTGGCTGCGTCCTGCGGTGTCCTTGTGGGTACAACACTAGCCTACCCGGTCTCTACGAGGTTGGCTGGCTAAGTGTTTACTTGGGCTGTGTCCTGCGGTGTCCTTGTCGGTGTTGGTGTCTGCCGGGGGGTCATAAGTACGGGGCGGCGTGGCATGGCTTGAGGTCGGGACAATTGGATGCAGGCTCGTCCACATTGGATCTTCGTCTGTATTTCGCACAGGAAATCGAGAACCAAACTTACGTCGTCCAGTATCGTTGGCATCACCATTAGACACACTTCTGATTCTCGGTTGTCCAACCGTACCTGTGCTATCATGGCTCGGGTTATCTCTTTCGAGGAACCGTCCGCCAAGGTTATCCGAATCCGTATATCCCGTAGATTTGCCTCCGTTCCCAACGCCCGTACCATACGCTCACTGACGAATGATCGTGTTGCTCCGGTGTCGAGTGTACCTGTCATCGGGACTTCCCCTATCGACACCAGTACCTCGATCCTACCCTCCTGCAGTCGTGGTGGCTGCGTTACTGACTGGGGTTCCAAGTGCTCCTGCTCTCCGCCCTGTCCCCTGTCGGACGGAGACGTTGACCGTTTCCCGATCCCGAAGAACGACAACATCCAATGGTGCGCGTCCCGCGGCGGCCACATTCCCAACAGAACAGCAGCTGTGGCTTGTTGCACTTCTTGGAGAAATGTCCAATTTCTCCGCAATTCCGGCAGGCCCGCTTCACGTCGATTGGCCTGTCTGTGTCCTGTGCGATCATCCTATTTGATCCTGCCGGACTTCGAGGGACCAGGGCTGCATCTAGTGACGCTGTTCCCGATGTGTTTACCGTGAGTTCTCCGATCTCGATGTTTGGGCTCAGCTGGTGTTTCCCGATGCGAGTTGGCACTATTGTGGCATATCGGGCAGGGTCGCGGTCTCTGGCGGTCTTATGATCAATTGTGTCAGCGTGGCTAGTGTCTCGAACTCCTGTCGACAGGTAAACAACTGGTATTCCGGCAGTAAATTCTCGTAGATGCGCTCCAATTCGCTCTCTGAGGAGTACTGAGCTCTCTGCATTATTAGCCGTAGCTCAATGATATAATCCCGGAAGGCTTCCCCTGGACTCTGATAGCGAGTGCGGATGGTATTCTCCAAGCGTTGGAAGTACTGAGGGGGTAGGAAGAAGTCAAGAAACTCCTTCTTGAATCCTTCCCAGGACTCGTTCTGCATGTGCCACGTGCGGAACCAGCCTTCGGCCCGACCTGTTAACAGTCCTGATATGGCCCGTGGCAAATGGTCCACACGCACCTGGTATGCCGTTACGTGTTCCTCCAGTCTTTCGATGAAGCTCCAAGGATCCGAGAGGACGTCGAAAAGGTTGCGCAACTTGTCCGCCAACAGGGAGCACGAGATCTCGTCTCGTCCCAGTCGTGCAGGTCTATCCACTGCGGTATCCCGGTCTACACCGGTCGGCTCCGATAACCCTCGGTTAGGCGCGCTCAGTTCCGGCACTGGAAGTTGTAGTTGATGATAGTGGTTGTCCTTGGTGTCTCGAGGATCAGGTCCTGGTGACGGGGACGGGCAGCGGTTGTCCCTGGGGCTCGGTGCATCTCCGTAACTGGATTCTAATTCCCCGAGTCGCGCCTAAATCGCATCCGGGTGTCCACCCCTGGAAACGAACGCCGAGATCCTGTCACGCAATTCTTCCACCGAGCCGGTGGCCCCGAGTCCGAACATCTGCGCCAGCTGCTGCAGTTCGTCCTTACGACGGAATGCAATCCATCTTACTACCATCCTGAACTTTGGTTGCGTATTCACTTTGCCGGCGCGAGTATTGCTCAGGGTGTCTTAAGGATATACACCTGGCTTACACTTATCGTTGTTTCACGCCAGCAACGTTGCTTGATCGCGACGGATCCTTAGCGAGGATCTTGTATGCATTTAATTGTGATTTCGCACTGATTGACCGAGATCCTGATCGAGGATCTTAAATGTCAAAGGACTCGGTTGCTGTTCTCGCAGGATTATCTGTGTATATATCTCCAAGAATTCACTGCGTTACTTGAGATTTGTTCACTTTTCGGTGTGTACTCTTGGACTCGATGTCACTGACTGTCCCGTACTCGTCCAGGTGCACTCCTTATATTGGCCGTGCACCGCTGTGTTCTGCCGCTGCCTCTGCCGCTGGTGGTAAACTAGCCGCCACTGTACTTCCAAAACGAATGTCGGTCAAGCTCCCACGTGCGGATGAAGAGAGAGAAAAAAAAACTACCATTGTCTCTGTCTGCCAGCCGTTTTGTTTGGATTGAATGGGTTGGAAAACAAAACAAGCAACAAAATTTTGTTCGAAATGTGAGAGAAAAAAAAAACGAACGGTCCCACCCGTTAGGTTTTAGTTGTCACCTCGTGACTGTACTATCGCGACCAGCCATATGCAAAAACGGCTGCTCTCGCTTGTCTGGCGTAAAAAAAACAAAATTACTAACGGCTCTAAGCCGTTAGTCTGTAATTGTCACGTGCTGACTGTACTTTTCACTGCCCCGTAACGGGGCGAAAAATGTATGGGTACCCGATTGGGTTGGGACAAATGGGGGGTGTTTAAGGGGGCTGCTACCGTCGGATATGTATTCTATGAAAGACGAAATTTCGGAGTCCCTGCTCGGGCGCCATTTGTAAAGTAGTTCTTGGGCTGGGGTGTAGCTGAGTCACGCCCAGGGTCTTTTACAAAGAAATTTATAAAATGCCGAGACTCCGGGGTGCGTGGAGCATGTAGACATCCGACCGCCACCGGGCTTCCCAGAGCACTACCGAGACTCTCTGGTGTACCCTGGGACACTCGGCGGCGCCTCTGGTGGGATCAGGACCCGTAACGCGCGCCGAGAACACTCTAACGCTCGGTTGGAGCCCGGCCCACCGCCGAGGTAGGGCTAAGGAAGGGTAACTCCAACACCCGAGCCACCCGGCACACCCACTGAGACACTCTAGTGGGTGTGTCGGGGTACCGGTGTGCCCCAGGCGGGAGACAGGGCCTGTAGAACGCGTCAAGAACACTCTTACGCGCTCTGTCGGCCTGCTCCCCGCCGGGGAGAGCTGCAGGAGGAAAAAGGTGGGTAGATGCTGCACCACCAGGTCCGCCCAGTGCACACACTGAGACGCTCGACTGTGTGCATTTGGAGTACCGGATGAGATCCCGATCGGAGGCCGGGTCAGCAGAGCACGTCGAGGACGCTCTTACGCGCCCAGCTGGCCCGGTTCCTGTTGTGGAGAGCGGAAGATATAGAAAGGGAAAGGAGGGGTAGTTGTTGTACCACCAGGTCCACCCAGTGCACACACTGAGACGCTCGAGTGTGTGCATTGGAGTACCTGAGATGGTCCCAGTCGGAGGCCGGATCGGCAGGGCACGTCGAGAACGCTCTTACGCGCCCGGCTGTCCCGGTTCCTGTTGGGGAGAGCGGAAGATATAGAAAGGGGAAGGAGGGTAGTTGTTGCACCACCAGGTCCACCCAACACACACACTGAGACGCTCGAGTGCGTGCATTGGAGTACTTGAGGTGATTACAGACGGAGGTCGGGTCAGCAGAGCACGTCGAGGACGCTCTCACGCGCCCGGCTGGCCTGGTTTCCCCGCCCGGAAGGGCTAGAGAGGGGAACGACGTGGTCGAATTCGCACAACACTAAATATAAGAGGGGGTAGAAGCGGGGTTTTGAGGTATATATTCTGATCTTTATTTGAATAAGTTTTGAACAATACATATCCCTAACCGCACCGTGAACTTTCCTAACTCGCTCCTTTGAGCACGCCAGCTTATCCCTTGTCCGATCCTCTTCTTATACTCGACTCCGGCTGTTTTTGTCGCGTTGCGCGCTGTTTTTCTGTCTTCACCTCGTTGCGTTAGTTCCGTTGGCTCTGCACCACTTGTGCCAGCACGCGTCTGTGAGGCTGCTGTGAGATATGTATTGGTGAGGGTGGCAGGCGCTTGAAGGGAATAAAAAGGAGTGAAAAGGCAAATGGCGCGGGTTTGCTAAGGTTAGATGCACGCAGCAAGGCGGCACATTATAATTTTGATTTTTTTTGTAATTGTGTGTAACTCTGAGCATGTGAGTATCAAGATTCGATCTGCCCAGTGCCCCGCGTGTGACAATCTCTTTATCCTCGGCAGCCTGGCCCGGAAGAGCGACACAGCAGCCGGGTCAGTGGTTTTTTTCTGTTCGAACATTGCAACACATAGTTTGAGAAACTCACCGGCAATTGGCAGACAAGTGTGCTGGAGCTGAACACGGCGGACGACATCTAAGGCATCCATCATCATCAAGCTGCGGTGACCAAAGTGAGTCCGTTCATTTTGTGTTGGCAGCTACGCAGCTGATCCATATTTTCAAGCCCACACCGGGCAGTGGAAAGTGTCGGACAGGCCATACAGCAGCTACTACCCTGCAAAAAGGCGACATTATTTATTGAGCAGTTGTGCATTTTCAAATTAGCGCAAACTCACTTGTGTTTTGCCCATAGTACAGATTTGTTGTGGCGCACACATTTACACTACACGCACAAGCCTACAAACTTATGTACATATGTGCCTTGTGTGTGAGCAAATTCTGCTGCGCACCTTCAATTGCAGCCGCCGATCCAAATTGCAACAATAAAGCTGCCAGTTACCGTTCCTGTAATGTTTAATTATTTATTAGTAGGTTAATTTATTAATTTATTTATTTAATTTTGATTTTTGTAATATTTACCTTCTTTGCATCTAAGAGTGCATCGACCCTGTTTATTTTCAACACCAACACATTTAACATTTGTGCACACATATTAGCTGCCAAACAGCTGACCACAACAAACTCATTAACCCGCATGTAGTGTCGCGGGCTAAAGTATATCTTGCGAATTTTTTGAATGGTACTATTTTATTATAATTTAATATATATTATTTTGCCCCTCCCTGACCCTTAACGAGAGCTCTTGGTAGGTGTAGGTTGGTTATTGGCGCTTTATTAACAGCTTATTAATTCTCGCATGATATAATTTATTCCCATGACATTTTTTAATATTCGTGCATAGAAGTTTATTGGAGTTTTTTTATACTTATTTTTTCTTTGCATTTAATTTACTTACATTTAAAAGTTTTGGTGTTTGAATTTCAATTTTTATAATTACGTAAATTTTTATTTTATTTATAATTTCAATATTTATCTACCGAAATTTGCTTTTTATTTATTTAAAGCTAATATTAAATTAAATTAAATTAAATTAAATGAAGTTTATATTAGGGTCACAATGGTACACATGTTGGTGTATATCGTCAATTTATAAAGTATCAAAATCGACCCCCACCCCCACCCAATCCCCCACAATTTGGGGAAAACCTGCATCTTCCACATTTTTAAAGCTATAGTCACCAAATTTGGCATACACACTGTAAGGAAGTATCTCAGGATGGGGTATAACTCATTCTGGCCAAGGCCACTTACAACTAAATTTATAGTAATGCTGGGACTGACTGGTGTTAAAAATCGCGGACCCTAGTAAAGATGACAATTAGGGTCACTAATACTATAACTAGTAGGAAGAAAAAGACCAGACTATGCGAATATGCCCGCTGCACGACTCTGTCGGTATGCTCGGTGAACAGCCAACACTGACAGAACAAACGCAACAGACCTTCGACCTGTCTCAACAACACGCTCGGTGGGGCTTAGTACAGCCAACACTGACTGTGTACACTTTGCTAACACTAAATAATCTGCCCTGATGACGTGCTCGGTGAGGTTTGGATGTAGTTAACACTGACAGAACAAACTTGCCCTAAAGACGCACTCGGTGGAGGCTTAAAACTTGATCTTGAAACTTTATAAATTGACGATATACACCAACATGAGTACAAAATTTGGTTGCTCTAGCTCAAAGATAAAGGCAAAAAAATTGCGTTCATACGGAGAGACGGACATTTCGCAAACCCAATATACTATTTTCCATTCGGGAACATAGTATAAAAATAGGCAAATATCGCTAATAGGAAAGTAGTCGAAAGTAACAGCCTTCTTCTCACACTAAAGAAATTATTACATAATAGGTGCTGTTTCTTATCTTTAGTTTACTTAGGTGGTAGCTGTACAAAACTTGCCTATTCCGCATTTCGCTGCTTCCCTAGCTTCTACACAAATAATGCCGTTGGCTCACTTACCGTTACTGCTGGTCTTCTCGTGGCGTGGGTATTTATTTAACAAGTAGATGCGTTTCTTCCTTGCTTGATCTTTGTATCGCGTATTATGGCGCGCACATAATTTGCAATTAAGCTCCCGCCGTTGACTAATTTGATCATTTCGATCATTGCCCTGACCTGCGTAATTCGGCAATTCGGTGCTTATCAGCTGCCGCTTTCGCGCATGCGCACACTCACTCTCTCGGCTTTTACCGCTAATCCTCGCCTATTCCTTTTGAGATCACGTAGACCGCGAACATTTGCTATTGCGCATCTATCAGTGATGCTCGCTGCTATAAAAGATGCCCGGTTTCTGTTAGTGATGCTTGCTGCTGTCAGAGATGCCCGGTTTCTGCTAGTGATGCTCGCTGCTGCGAGTTAATAATACCTGGCGTTTGTTGTCTTCTCTTCATGGGATAAAATTATAATGTTCGCTCTTTTTGAGCTTTATAACTAACTTAAATCTAATAAATATAAACAAAATAAATATTGTGGCGTTCCATGGGGCGTCACACGCCCTCCCCCCTTACTTCCCCGGACGGAGTGCAAGCGTTATGTTGACTTGGGTTGTTATCTTCACCCGAAATTCCTTGCCGGCTGCTGTCTCCAGGATCCTAGCCGTCGCTCTAGTTTGCGGATAAGATCCTCTGGCAGGCGACGGTCCGCAGTGCGCACTTTCCAGCGCTTGGGTGCGACGACCCAGGCTCCCTCCGTCTCGCCTACCTCGCGCACCAATGCCAGGTCGGCCGGGTGTCGCCAGGCCAGCTGTTGCAACCCCGTGGGCTGTAGTCGGGCTCTGGCTGCGGTGGAGGTGCTTGGTTGCAGGTCCAGCGGTAGCTGCTCGCTTGTGCGAGGTGCCACTTGTGCCGTCTCACCCTCGTCTGAACTGACGTCCGAGTACTGGGGTGTCACAGCGGGACTCTTGAGCGAGGTGTGCTCGTGGGCGGGGTGGCTCACGGGGGTCTCCTCCGAGGTTACCTCCATCGGTGTCCCTGCCGATACCAGCTCTGTCGCCAATTCCTTCTGGGGACACACCCATACAGCGCGTCAGCGGTGGCGGCGACTCCGACATGTCCCAGGACCCGTAAGCTGGCGGAGGGTCATCACCGATAAAATGCCCCGGGCTGCTGGGCAGGACTTCGAATGCATCGCTGCTGTCGTCGCTGGGAAACTCTATCACCTCTGTTCGGTTGTTGCCCATGATTTCCCGCATGGTCTCCTCAACCGTGATCGCGGTGTCGGGGGCCGGTGACACTCGTCCGGTATAAAAATACCTAAAAAACAAAAAACTTTCAATAGAATCGGTTAAGAATTGTAGAAGTTAGAGCAAAAACCGACCCAAAATCTCTCGTGTCGGACAAAATGGTCAATATCTCCGAAACGGTAAGAGATAGAGCAAATCTGTAAATGCATTTCGAAAGAGTATAAAAATACCTAAAATACAAAAAACTTTCAATGGAATCGGTTAAGAATTGTAGAAGTTAGAGCAAAAACCGACCCAAAATCTCTCGTGTCGGACAAAATGGTCAATATCTCCGAAACGGTAAAAGATAGAGCAAATCTGTAAATGCAGTTCAAAAGAGTATAAAAATACCTAAAATACAAAACACTTTCAATGGAATCGGTTAAGAATTGTAGAAGTTAGAGCAAAAAACCGACCCAAAATCTCTCGTGTCGGACAAAATGGTCAATATCTCCGAAACGGTAAAAGATAGAGCAAATCTGTAAATGCAGTTCGAAAGAGTATAAAAATACCTAAAAAACAAAAAACTTTCAATGGAATCGGTTAAGAATTGTAGAAGTTAGAGCAAAAACCGACCCAAAATCTCTCGTGTCGGACAAAATGGTCAATATCTCCGAAACGTTAAGAGATAGAGCAAATCTGTAAATGCAGTTCGAAAGAGTATAAAAATACCCAAAAAACAAAAAAACTTTCAATGGAATCGGTTAAGAATTGTAGAAGTTAGAGCAAAAAACCGACCCAAAATTTCTCGTGTCGGACAAAATGGTCAATATCTCCGAAACGGTAAAAGAAAGAGCAAATCTGTAAATGCAGTTCGAAAGAGTATAAAAATACCTAAAAAACAAAAAACTTTCAATGGAATCGGTTAAGAATTGTAGAAGTTAGAGCAAAAACCGACCCAAAATCTCTCGTGTCGGACAAAATGGTCAATATCTCCGAAACGTTAAGAGATAGAGCAAATCTGTAAATGCAGTTCGAAAGAGTATAAAAATACCCAAAAAAACAAAAAAACTTTCAATGGAATCGGTTAAGAATTGTAGAAGTTAGAGCAAAAAACCGACCCAAAATTTCTCGTGTCGGACAAAATGGTCAATATCTCAGAAACGGTAAAAGATAGAGCAAATCTGTAAAATCAGTTCGAAAGAGTATAAAAATATCTAAAAAACAAAAAATATTTCAATGAAATCGGTTAAGAATTGTAGAAGTTAGAGCAAAAACCGACCCAAAATCTCTCACGTCGGACAAAATGGTCAATATCTCCGAAACGGCAAAAGATAGAGCAAATCTGTAAATGCAGTTCGAAAGAGTATAAAAATACCTAAAAAACAAAAAAATTTCAATGGAATCGGTTAAGAATTGTAGAAGTTAGAGCAAAAACCGACCCAAAATCTCTCGTGTCGGACAAAATGGCCAATATCTCCGAAACGGTAAGAGATAGAGCAAATCTGTAAATGCAGTTTGAAAGAGTATAAAAATACCTAAAAAACAAAAAAACAATGGAATCGGTTAAGAATTGTAGAAGTTAGAGCAAAAACCGACCCAAATCTCTCGTGTCGGACAAAATGGTCAATATCTCCGAAACGGTAAGAGATAGAGCAAATCTGAGCAAAAAACCGACCCAAAATCTCTCGTGTCGGACAAAATGGACAATATCTCCGAAACGGTAAGAGATAGAGCAAATCTGTAAATGCAGTTCGAAAGAGTATAGAAATACCTAAAAAACAAAAAAATGTTTAATGGAATCGGTTAAGAATTGTAGAAGTTAGAGCAAAAACCGACCCAAAATCTCACGCGTCGGGCAAAATGGTCAATATTTCCGAAACGGTAAAAGATAGAGCAAATCAGTAAATGCAGTTCGAAAGAGTATAAAAATACCTAAAAAACAAAAAACTTTCAATGGAATCGGTTAAGAATTGTAGAAGTTAGAGCAAAAAACCGACCCAAAATTTCTCGTGTCAGACAAAATGGTCAATATCTCCGAAACGGTAAAAGATAGAGCAAATCTGTAAATGCATTTCGAAAGAGTATAAAAATACCTAAAATACAAAAAACTTTCAATGGAATCGGTTAAGAATTGTAGAAGTTAGAGCAAAAACCGACCCAAAATCTCTCGTGTCGGACAAAATGGTCAATATCTCCGAAACGGTAAAAGATAGAGCAAATCTGAGCAAAAAACCAACCCAAAATCTCTCGTGTCGGACAAAATGGTCAATATCTCCGAAACGGTAAGTGATAGAGCAAATCTGTAAATGCAGTTCGAAACAGTATAAAAATACCCAAAAAACAAAAAAACTTTCAATGGAATCGGTTAAGAATTGTAGAAGTTAGAGCAAAAAACCGACCCAAAATCTCTCGTGTCGGACAAAATGGTCAATATCTCCGAAACGGTAAAAGAAAGAGCAAATCTGTAAATGCAGTTCGAAAGAGTATAAAAATACCTAAAAAACAAAAAACTTTCAATGGAATCGGTTAAGAATTGTAGAAGTTAGAGCAAAAACCGACCCAAAATCTCTCGCGTCGGACAAAATGGTCAATATCTCCGAAACGGTAAGAGATAGAGCAAATCTGAGCAAAAAACCAACCCAAAATCTCTCGTGTCGGACAAAATGGTCAATATCTCCGAAACGGTAAGAGATAGAGCAAATCTGTAAATGCAGTTCGAAACAGTATAAAAATACCCAAAAAACAAAAAAACTTTCAATGGAATCGGTTAAGAATTGTAGAAGTTAGAGCAAAAAACCGACCCAAAATCTCTCGTGTCGGACAAAATGGTCAATATCTCCGAAACGGTAAAAGATAGAGCAAATCTGTAAATGCAGTTCGAAAGAGTATAAAAATACCTAAAAAACAAAAAACTTTCAATGGAATCGGTTAAGAATTGTAGAAGTTAGAGCAAAAACCGACCCAAAATCTCTCGTGTCGGACAAAATGGTCAATATCTCCGAAACGGCAAAAGATAGAGCAAATCTGTAAATGCAGTTCGCAAGAGTATAAAAATACCTAAAAAACAAAAAAATTTCAATGGAATCGGTTAAGAATTGTAGAAGTTAGAGCAAAAACCGACCCAAAATCTCTCGTGTCGGACAAAATGGTCAATATCTCCGAAACGTTAAGAGATAGAGCAAATCTGTAAATGCAGTTTGAAAGAGTATAAAAATACCTAAAAAAAAAACACTTTCAATGGAATCGGTTAAGAATTGTAGAAGTTAGAGCAAAAACCGACCCAAAATCTCTCGTGTCGGACAAAATGGTCAATATCTCCGAAACGGTAAGAGATAGAGCAAATCTGAGCAAAAAACCGACCCAAAATTCCTCGTGTCGGACAGAATGGTCAATATCTCCAAAACGGTAAAAGATAGAGCAAATCTGTAAATGCAGTTCGAAAGAGTATAAAAATATCTAAAAAACAAAAAATATTTCAATGGAATCGGTTAAGAATTGTAGAAGTTAGAGCAAAAACCGACCCAAAATCTCTCGTGTCGGACAAAATGGTCAATATCTCCGAAACGGTAAGAGATAGAGCAAATCTGTAAATGCAGTTTGAAAGAGTATAAAAATACCTAAAAAACAAAAAAACAATGGAATCGGTTAAGAATTGTAGAAGTTAGAGCAAAAACCGACCCAAATCTCTCGTGTCGGACAAAATGGTCAATATCTCCGAAACGGTAAGAGATAGAGCAAATCTGAGCAAAAAACCGACCCAAAATCTCTCGTGTCGGACAAAATGGTCAATATCTCCGAAACGGTAAAAGATAGAGCAAATCTGAGCAAAAAACCGACCCAAAATCTCTCGTGTCGGACAAAATGGTCAATATCTCCGAAACGGTAAGAGATAGAGCAAATCTGTAAATGCAGTTCGAAAGAGTATAGAAATACCTAAAAAACAAAAAAATGTTCAATGGAATCGGTTAAGAATTGTAGAAGTTAGAGCAAAAACCGACCCAAAATTTCTCGTGTCGGACAAAATGGTCAATATCTCCGAAACGGTAAAAGATAGAGCAAATCTGTAAATGCAGTTCGAAAGAGTATAAAAATATCTAAAAAACAAAAAATATTTCAATGGAATCGGTTAAGAATTGTAGAAGTTAGAGCAAAAACCGACCCAAAATCTCTCATGTCGGACAAAATGGTCAATATCTCCGAAACGGTAAAAGATAGAGCAAATCTGTAAATGCAGTTCGAAAGAGTATAAAAATACCTAAAAAACAAAAAACTTTCAATGGAATCGGTTAAGAATTGTAGAAGTTAGAGCAAAAACCGACCCAAAATCTCTCGTGTCGGACAAAATGGTCAATATCTCAGAAACGGTAAGAGATAGAGCAAATCTGTAAATGCAGTTTGAAAGAGTATAAAAATACCTAAAAAACAAAAAAACAATGGAATCGGTTAAGAATTGTAGAAGTTAGAGCAAAAACCGACCCAAATCTCTCGTGTCGGACAAAATGGTCAATATCTCCGAAACGGTAAGAGATAGAGCAAATCTGAGCAAAAAACCGACCCAAAATCTCTCGTGTCGGACAAAATGGTCAATATCTCCGAAACGGTAAGATTTAGAGCAAATCTGAGCAAAAAACCGACCCAAAATCTCTCGTGTCGGACAAAATGGTCAATATCTCCGAAACGGTAAGAGATAGAGCAAATCTGAGCAAAAAACCGACCCAAAATCTCTCGTGTCGGACAAAATGGACAATATCTCCGAAACGGTAAGAGATAGAGCAAATCTGTAAATGCAGTTCGAAAGACTATAGAAATACCTGAAAAACAAAAAAATGTTCAATGGAATCAGTTAAGAATTGTAGAAGTTAGAGCAAAAACCGACCCAAAATCTCTCATGTCGGACAAAATGGTCAATATCTCCGAAACGGTAAAAGATAGAGCAAATCTGTAAATGCAGTTCGAAAGAGTATAAAAATACCTAAAAAACAAAAAACTTTCAATGGAATCGGTTAAGAATTGTAGAAGTTAGAGCAAAAACCGACCCAAAATCTCTCGTGTCGGACAAAATGGTCAATATCTCAGAAACGGTAAGAGATAGAGCAAATCTGTAAATGCAGTTTGAAAGAGTATAAAAATACCTAAAAAACAAAAAAACAATGGAATCGGTTAAGAATTGTAGAAGTTAGAGCAAAAACCGACCCAAATCTCTCGTGTCGGACAAAATGGTCAATATCTCCGAAACGGTAAGAGATAGAGCAAATCTGAGCAAAAAACCGACCCAAAATCTCTCGTGTCGGACAAAATGGTCAATATCTCCGAAACGGTAAGATTTAGAGCAAATCTGAGCAAAAAACCGACCCAAAATCTCTCGTGTCGGACAAAATGGTCAATATCTCCGAAACGGTAAGAGATAGAGCAAATCTGAGCAAAAAACCGACCCAAAATCTCTCGTGTCGGACAAAATGGACAATATCTCCGAAACGGTAAGAGATAGAGCAAATCTGTAAATGCAGTTCGAAAGACTATAGAAATACCTGAAAAACAAAAAAATGTTCAATGGAATCAGTTAAGAATTGTAGAAGTTAGAGCAAAACCCGACACAAAATCTCTCGTGTCGGACAAAATGGTCAATATTTCCGAAACGGTAAAAGATAGAGCAAATCTGTTAATGCAGTTCGAAAGAGTATAAAAATACCTAAAAAACAAAACACTTTCAATGGAATCGGTTAAGAATTGTAGAAGTTAGAGCAAAAACCGACCCAAAATCTCTCGTGTCGGACAAAATGGTCAATATCTCCGAAACGGTAAAAGATAGAGCAAATCTGTAAATGCAGTTCGAAAGAGTATAAAAATACCTAAAAAACAAAAAACTTTCAATGGAATCGGTTAAGAATTGTAGAAGTTAGAGCAAAAACCGACCCAAACTCTCTCTCGTGTCGGACAAAATGGTCAATATCTCCGAAACGTTAAGAGATAGAGCAAATCTGTAAATGCAGTTCGAAAGTGTATAAAAATACCCAAAAAATAAAAAAACTTTCAATGGAATCGGTTAAGAATTGTAGAAGTTAGAGCAACAAACCGACCCAAAATCTCTCGTGTCGGACAAAATGGTCAATATCTCCGAAACGTTAAGAGATAGAGCAAATCTGTAAATGCAGTTCGAAAGAGTATAAAAATACCTAAAAAACAAAAAAACTTTCAATGGAATCGGTTAAGAATTGTAAAAGTTAGAGCAAAAACCGACCCAAAATCTCTCGTGTCAGACAAAATGGTCAATATCTCCGAAACGGTAAGAGATAGAGCAAATCTGTAAATGCAGTTTGAAAGAGTATAAAAATACCTAAAAAACAAAAAATCAATGGAATCGGTTAAGAATTGTAGAAGTTAGAGCAAAAACCGACCCAAATCTCTCGGGTCGGACAAAATGGTCAATATCTCCGAAACGGTAAGAGATAGAGCAAATCTGAGCAAGAAACCGACCCAAAATCTCTCGTGTCGGACAAAATGGTCAATATCTCCGAAACGGTAAGATTTAGAGCAAATCTGAGCAAAAAACCGACCCAAAATCTCTCGTGTCGGACAAAATGGTCAATATCTCCGAAACGGTAAGAGATAGAGCAAATCTGAGCAAAAAACCGACCCAAAATCTCTCGTGTCGGACAAAATGGTCAATATCTCCGAAACGGTAAGATTTAGAGCAAATCTGAGCAAAAAACCGACCCAAAATCTCTCGTGTCGGACAAAATGGTCAATATCTCCGAAACGGTAAGAGATAGAGCAAATCTGAGCAATAAACCGACCCAAAATCTCTCGTGTCGGACAAAATGGTCAATATCTCCGAAACGGTAAGAGATAGAGCAAATCTGAGCAAGAAACCGACCCAAAATCTCTCGTGTCGGACAAAATGGTCAATATCTCCGAAACGGTAAGATTTAGAGCAAATCTGAGCAAAAACCGACCCAAAATCTCTCGTGTCGGACAAAATGGTCAATATCTCCGAAACGGTAAGAGATAGAGCAAATCTGAGCAAGAAACCGACCCAAAATCTCTCGTGTCGGACAAAATGGACAATATCTCCGAAACGGTAAGAGATAGAGCAAATCTGTAAATGCAGTTCGAAAGACTATAGAAATACCTAAAAAACAAAAAAATGTTCAATGGAATCAGTTAAGAATTGTAGAAGTTAGAGCAAAAACCGACCCAAAATCTCTCGTGTCGGACAAAATGGTCAATATTTCCGAAACGGTAAAAGATAGAGCAAATCTGTAAATGCAGTTCGAAAGAGTATAAAAATACCTAAAAAACAAAAAACTTTCAATGGAATCGGTTAAGAATTGTAGAAGTTAGAGCAAAAACCGACCCAAAATCTCTCGTGTCGGACAAAATGGTCAATATCTCCGAAACGTTAAGAGATAGAGCAAATCTGTAAATGCAGTTCGAAAGAGTATAAAAATACCCAAAAAACAAAAAAACTTTCAATGGAATCGGTTAAGAATTGTAGAAGTTAGAGCAAAAAACCGACCCAAAATCTCTCGTGTCGGACAAAATGGTCAATATCTCCGAAACGTTAAGAGATAGAGCAAATCTGTAAATGCAGTTCGAAAGAGTATAAAAATATCTAAAAAACAAAAAAATATTTCAATGAAATCGGTTAAGAATTGTAGAAGTTAGAGCAAAAACCGACCCAAAATCTCTCATGTCGGACAAAATGGTCAATATCTCCGAAACGGTAAGAGATAGAGCAAATCTGTAAATGCAGTTCGAAAGAGTATAAAAATACCTAAAAAACAAAAAAATTTCAATGGAATCGGTTAAGAATTGTAGAAGTTAGAGCAAAAACCGACCCAAAATCTCTCGTGTCGGACAAAATGGTCAATATCTCCGAAACGGTAAGAGATAGAGCAAATCTGTAAATGCAGTTTGAAAGAGTATAAAAATACCTAAAAAACAAAAAAACAATGGAATCGGTTAAGAATTGTAGAAGTTAGAGCAAAAACCGACCCAAATCTCTCGTGTCCGACAAAATGGTCAATATCTCCGAAACGGTAAGAGATAGAGCAAATCTGAGCAAAAAACCGACCCAAAATCTCTCGTGTCGGACATAATGGTTAATATCTCCGAAACGGTAAGAGATAGAGCAAATCTGAGCAAAAAACCGACCCAAAATCTCTCGTGTCGGACAAAATGATCAATATCTCCGAAACGGTAAAAGATAGAGCAAATCTGTAAATGCAGTTCGAAAGAGTATAAAAATACCTAAAAAACAAAAAACTTTCAATGGAATCGGTTAAGAATTGTAGAAGTTAGAGCAAAAACCGACCCAAAATCTCTCGTGTCGGACAAAATGGTCAATATCTCCGAAACGGTAAGAGATAGAGCAAATCTGAGCAAAAAACCGACCCAAAATCTCTCGTGTCAGACAAAATGGGCAATATCTCCGAAACGGTAAGAGATAGAGCAAATCTGTAAATGCAGTTCGAAAGAGTATAAAAATACCTAAAAAGCAGAAAAACTTTCAATGGAATCGGTTAAGAATTGTAAAAGTTAGAGCAAAAACCGACCCAAAATCTCTCGTGTCGGACAAAATGGTCAATATATTTTCGAAACGGTAAGAGATAGAGCAAATCTGAGCAAAAAACCGACCCAAAATCTCTCGTGTCGGACAAAATGGTCAATATCTCCGAAACGGTAAGAGATAGAGCAAATCTGAGCAAAAAACCGACCCAAAATCTCTCGTGTCGGATATAATGGTCAATATCTCCGAAACGGTAAGAGATAGAGCAAATCTGCAAATGCAGTTCGAAAGAGTATAAAAATACCTAAAAAGCAGAAAAACTTTCAATGGAATCAGTTAAGAATTGTAAAAGTTAGAGCAAAAACCGACCCAAAATCTCTCGTGTCGGACAAAATGGTCAATATCTCCGAAACGGTAAGAGATAGAGCAAATCTGAGCAAAAAACCGACCCAAAATCTCTCGTGTCGGACAAAATGGTCAATATCTCCGAAACGGTAAGAGATAGAGCAAATCTGTAAATGCAGTTCGAAAGATTATAAAAATACCTAAAAAACAAAAAAAACTTTCAATGGAATCGGTTAAGAATTGTAAAAGTTAGAGCAAAAACCGAACCAAAATCTCTCGTGTCGGACAAAATGGTCAATATATTTTCGAAACGGTAAGAGATAGAGCAAATCTGAGCAAAACCGACCCAAAATCTCTCGTGTCGGACAAAGTGGTCAATATCTCCGAAACGGTAAGAGATAGAGCAAATCTGTAAATGCAGTTCGAAAGAGTATAAAAATACCTAAAAAGCAGAAAAGCTTTCAATGGAATCGGTTAAGAATTGTAAAAGTTAGAGCAAAAACCGACCCAAAATCTCTCGTGTCGGACAAAATGGTCAATATCTCCGAAACGGTAAGAGATAGAGCAAATCTGAGCAAAAAACCGACCCAAAATCTCTCGTGTCGGACATAATGGTCAATATCTCCGAAACGGTAAGAGATAGAGCAAATCTGTAAATGCAGTTCGAAAGAGTATAAAAATACCTAAAAAGCAGAAAAACTTTCAATGGAATCGGTTAAGAATTGTAAAAGTTAGAGCAAAAACCGACCCAAAATCTCTCGTGTCGGACAAAATGGCCAATATCTCCGAAACGGTAAGAGATAGAGCAAATCTGTAAATGCAGTTCGAAAGAGTATAAAAATACCTAAAAAGCAGAAAAACTTTCAATGGAATCGGTTAAGAATTGTAAAAGTTAGAGCAAAAACCGACCCAAAATCTCTCGTGTCGGACATAATGGTCAATATCTCCGAAACGGTAAGAGATAGAGCAAATCTGAGCAAAAAACCGACCCAAAATCTCTCGTGTCGGACAAAATGGCCAATATCTCCGAAACGGTAAGAGATAGAGCAAATCTGTAAATGCAGTTCGAAAGAGTATAAAAATACCTAAAAAGCAGAAAAACTTTCAATGGAATCGGTTAAGAATTGTAAAAATTAGAGCAAAAACCGACCCAAAATCTCTCGTGTCGGACATAATGGTCAATATCTCCGAAACGGTAAGAGATAGAGCAAATCTGAGCAAAAAACCGACCCAAAATCTCTCGTGTCGGACAAAATGGCCAATATCTCCGAAACGGTAAGAGATAGAGCAAATCTGTAAATGCAGTTCGAAAGATTATAAAAATACCTAAAAAACAAAAAAACTTTCAATGGAATCGGTTAAGAATTGTAAAAGTTAGAGCAAAAACCGACCCAAAATCTCTCGTTTCGGACAAAATGGTCAATATATTTTCGAAACGGTTAGAGATAGAGCAAATCTGAGCAAAAAACCGACCCAAAATCTCTCGTGTCGGACAAAATGGTCAATATATTTTCGAAACGGTAAGAGATAGAGCAAATCTGAGCAAAAAACCGACTCAAAATCTCTCGTGTCGGATATAGTGGTCAATATCTCCGAAACGGTAAGAGATAGAGCAAATCTGTAAATGCAGTTCGAAAGAGTATAAAAATACCTAAAAAACAAAAAAACTTTCAATGGATTCGGTTAAGAATTGTAAAAGTTAGAGCAAAAACCGACCCAAAATCTCTCGTGTCGGACAAAATGGTCAATATATTTTCGAAACGGTAAGAGATAGAGCAAATCTGAGCAAAAAACCGACCCAAAATCTCTCGTGTCGGACAAAGTGGTCAATATCTCCGAAACGGTAAGAGATAGAGCAAATCTGTAAATGCAGTTCGAAAGAGTATAAAAATACCTAAAAAGCAGAAAAACTTCCAATGGAATCGGTTAAGAATTGTAAAAGTTAGAGCAAAAACCGGCCCAAAATCTCTCGTGTCGGACAAAATGGTCAATATCTCCGAAACGGTAAGAGATAGAGCAAATCTGTAAATGCAGTTCGAAAGAGTATAAAAATACCTAAAAAGCAGAAAAACTTTCAATGGAATCGGTTAAGAATTGTAAAAGTTAGAGCAAAAACCGACCCAAAATCTCTCGTGTCGGACAAAATGGTCAATATATTTTCGAAACGGTAAGAGATAGAGCAAATCTGAGCAAAAAACCGACCCAAAATCTCTCGTGTCGGACAAAATGGTCAATATCTCCGAAACGGTAAGAGATAGAGCAAATCTGAGCAAAAAACCGACCCAAAATCTCTCCTGTCGGACATAATGGTCAGTATCTCCGAAACGGTAAGAGATAGAGCAAATCTGAGCAAAAAACCGACCCAAAATCTCTCGTGTCGGATATAATGGTCAATATCTCCGAAACGGTAAGAGATAGAGCAAATCTGTAAATGCAGTTCGAAAGAGTATAAAAATACCTAAAAAGCAGAAAAACTTTCAATGGAATCGGTTAAGAATTGTAAAAGTTAGAGCAAAAACCGACCCAAAATCTCTCGTGTCGGACAAAATGGTCAATATCTCCGAAACGGTAAGAGATAGAGCAAATCTGAGCAAAAAACCGACCCAAAATCTCTCGTGTCGGACAAAATGGTCAATATATTTTCGAAACGGTAAGAGATAGAGCAAATCTGAGCAAAAAACCGACCCAAAATCTCTCGTGTCGGACATAATGGTCAATATCTCCGAAACGGTAAGAGATAGAGCAAATCTGAGCAAAAAACCGACCCAAAATCTCTCGTGTCGGACAAAATGGTCAATATATTTTCGAAACGGTAAGAGATAGAGCAAATCTGAGCAAAACCGACCCAAAATCTCTCGTGTCGGACAAAGTGGTCAATATCTCCGAAACGGTAAGAGATAGAGCAAATCTGTAAATGCAGCTCGAAAGAGTATAAAAATACCTAAAAAGCAGAAAAACTTTCAATGGAATCGGTTAAGAATTGTAAAAGTTAGAGCAAAAACCGACCCAAAATCTCTCGTGTCGGACAAAATGGTCAATATATTTTCGAAACGGTAAGAGATAGAGCAAATCTGAGCAAAAAACCGACCCAAAATCTCTCGTGTCGGACAAAATGGTCAATATCTCCGAAACGGTAAGAGATAGAGCAAATCTGAGCAAAAAACCGACCCAAAATCTCTCGTGTCGGACATAATGGTCAATATCTCCGAAACGGTAAGAGATAGAGCAAATCTGAGCAAAAAACCGACCCAAAATCTCTCGTGTCGGACAAAATGGTCAATATATTTTCGAAACGGTAAGAGATAGAGCAAATCTGAGCAAAAAACCGACCCAAAATCTCTCGTGTCGGACATAATGGTCAATATCTCCGAAATGGTAAGAGATAGAGCAAATCTGTAAATGCAGTTCGAAAGAGTATAAAAATACCTAAAAAGCAGAAAAACTTTCAATGGAATCGGTTAAGAATTGTAAAAGTTAGAGCAAAAACCGACCCAAAATCTCTCGTGTCGGACAAAATGGTCAATATCTCCGAAACGGTAAGAGATAGAGCAAATCTGAGCAAAAAACCGACCCAAAATCTCTCGTGTCGGACAAAATGGTCAATATATTTTCGAAACGGTAAGAGATAGAGCAAATCTGAGCAAAAAACCGACCCAAAATCTCTCGTGTCGGACATAATGGTCAATATCTCCGAAACGGTAAGAGATAGAGCAAATCTGAGCAAAAAACCGACCCAAAATCTCTCGTGTCGGACAAAATGGTCAATATATTTTCGAAACGGTAAGAGATAGAGCAAATCTGAGCAAAACCGACCCAAAATCTCTCGTGTCGGACAAAGTGGTCAATATCTCCGAAACGGTAAGAGATAGAGCAAATCTGTAAATGCAGCTCGAAAGAGTATAAAAATACCTAAAAAGCAGAAAAACTTTCAATGGAATCGGTTAAGAATTGTAAAAGTTAGAGCAAAAACCGACCCAAAATCTCTCGTGTCGGACAAAATGGTCAATATATTTTCGAAACGGTAAGAGATAGAGCAAATCTGAGCAAAAAACCGACCCAAAATCTCTCGTGTCGGACAAAATGGTCAATATCTCCGAAACGGTAAGAGATAGAGCAAATCTGAGCAAAAAACCGACCCAAAATCTCTCGTGTCGGACATAATGGTCAATATCTCCGAAACGGTAAGAGATAGAGCAAATCTGAGCAAAAAACCGACCCAAAATCTCTCGTGTCGGACAAAATGGTCAATATATTTTCGAAACGGTAAGAGATAGAGCAAATCTGAGCAAAAACCGACCCAAAATCTCTCGTGTCGGACAAAGTGGTCAATATCTCCGAAATGGTAAGAGATAGAGCAAATCTGTAAATGCAGCTCGAAAGAGTATAAAAATACCTAAAAAGCAGAAAAACTTTCAATGGAATCGGTTAAGAATTGTAAAAGTTAGAGCAAAAACCGACCCAAAATCTCTCGTGTCGGACAAAATGGTCAATATATTTTCGAAACGGTAAGAGATAGAGCAAATCTGAGCAAAAAAACCGACCCAAAATCTCTCGTGTCGGACAAAATGGTCAATATCTCCGAAACGGTAAGAGATAGAGCAAATCTGAGCAAAAAACCGACCCAAAATCTCTCGTGTCGGACATAATGGTCAATATCTCCGAAACGGTAAGAGATAGAGCAAATCTGAGCAAAAAACCGACCCAAAATCTCTCGTGTCGGACAAAATGGTCAATATATTTTCGAAACGGTAAGAGATAGAGCAAATCTGAGCAAAAACCGACCCAAAATCTCTCGTGTCGGACAAAGTGGTCAATATCTCCGAAATGGTAAGAGATAGAGCAAATCTGTAAATGCAGCTCGAAAGAGTATAAAAATACCTAAAAAGCAGAAAAACTTTCAATGGAATCGGTTAAGAATTGTAAAAGTTAGAGCAAAAACCGACCCAAAATCTCTCGTGTCGGACAAAATGGTCAATATCTCCGAAACGGTAAGAGATAGAGCAAATCTGTAAATGCAGTTCGAAAGAGTATAAAAATACCTAAAAAACAAAAAAACTTTCAATGGATTCGGTTAAGAATTGTAAAAGTTAGAGCAAAAACCGACCCAAAATCTCTCGTGTCGGACAAAATGGTCAATATCTCCGAAACGGTAAGAGATAGAGCAAATCTGTAAATGCAGTTCGAAAGAGTATAAAAATACCTAAAAAGCAGAAAAACTTTCAATGGAATCGGTTAAGAATTGTAAAAGTTAGAGCAAAAACCGACCCAAAATCTCTCGTGTCGGACAAAATGGTCAATATCTCCGAAACGGTAAGAGATAGAGCAAATCTGTAAATGCAGTTCGAAAGAGTATAAAAATACCTAAAAAGCAGAAAAACTTTCAATGGAATCGGTTAAGAATTGTAAAAGTTAGAGCAAAAACCGACCCAAAATCTCTCGTGTCGGACATAATGGTCAATATCTCCGAAACGGTAAGAGATAGAGCAAATCTGAGCAAAAAACCGACCCAAAATCTCTCGTGTCGGACAAAATGGCCAATATCTCCGAAACGGTAAGAGATAGAGCAAATCTGTAAATGCAGTTCGAAAGATTATAAAAATACCTAAAAAACAAAAAACTTTCAATGGAATCGGTTAAGAATTGTAAAAGTTAGAGCAAAAACCGACCCAAAATCTCTCGTTTCGGACAAAATGGTCAATATATTTTCGAAACGGTTAGAGATAGAGCAAATCTGAGCAAAAAACCGACCCAAAATCTCTCGTGTCGGACAAAATGGTCAATATATTTTCGAAACGGTAAGAGATAGAGCAAATCTAAGCAAAAAACCGACTCAAAATCTCTCGTGTCGGATATAGTGGTCAATATCTCCGAAACGGTAAGAGATAGAGCAAATCTGTAAATGCAGTTCGAAAGAGTATAAAATTACCTAAAAAACAAAAAAAACTTTCAATGGACTCGGTTAAGAATTGTAAAAGTTAGAGCAAAAACCGACCCAAAATCTCTCGTGTCGGACAAAATGGTCAATATATTTTCGAAACGGTAAGAGATAGAGCAAACCTGAGCAAAAAACCGACCCAAAATCTCTCGTGTCGGACAAAGTGGTCAATATCTCCGAAACGGTAAGAGATAGAGCAAATCTGTAAATGCAGTTCGAAAGAGTATAAAAATACCTAAAAAGCAGAAAAACTTTCAATGGAATCGGTTAAGAATTGTAAAAGTTAGAGCAAAAACCGACCCAAAATCTCTCGTGTCGGACAAAGTGGTCAATATCTCCAAAATGGTAAGAGATAGAGCAAATCTGTAAATGCAGCTCGAAAGAGTATAAAAATACCTAAAAAGCAGAAAAACTTTCAATGGTATCGGTTAAGAATTGTAAAAGTTAGAGCAAAAACCGACCCAAAATCTCTCGTTTCGGACAAAATGGTCAATATATTTTCGAAACGGTTAGAGATAGAGCAAATCTGAGCAAAAAACCGACCCAAAATCTCTCGTGTCGGACAAAATGGTCAATATATTTTCGAAACGGTAAGAGATAGAGCAAATCTGAGCAAAAAACCGACTCAAAATCTCTCGTGTCGGATATAGTGGTCAATATCTCCGAAACGGTAAGAGATAGAGCAAATCTGTAAATGCAGTTCGAAAGAGTATAAAAATACCTAAAAAACAAAAAAACTTTCAATGGATTCGGTTAAGAATTGTAAAAGTTAGAGCAAAAACCGACCCAAAATCTCTCGTGTCGGACAAAATGGTCAATATATTTTCGAAACGGTAAGAGATAGAGCAAATCTGAGCAAAAACCGACCCAAAATCTCTCGTGTCGGACAAAATGGTCAATATCTCCGAAACGGTAAGAGATAGAGCAAATCTGTAAATGCAGTTCGAAAGAGTATAAAAATACCTAAAAAGCAGAAAAACTTCCAATGGAATCGGTTAAGAATTGTAAAAGTTAGAGCAAAAACCGACCCAAAATCTCTCGTGTCGTACAAAATGGTCAATATCTCCGAAACGGTAAGAGATAGAGCAAATCTGTAAATGCAGTTCGAAAGAGTATAAAAATACCTAAAAAGCAGAAAAACTTTCAATGGAATCGGTTAAGAATTGTAAAAGTTAGAGCAAAAACCGACCCAAAATCTCTCGTGTCGGACAAAATGGTCAATATATTTTCGAAACGGTAAGAGATAGAGCAAATCTGAGCAAAAAACCGACCCAAAATCTCTCGTGTCGGACAAAATGGTCAATATCTCCGAAACGGTAAGAGATAGAGCAAATCTGAGCAAAAAACCGACCCAAAATCTCTCGTGTCGGACATAATGGTCAGTATCTCCGAAACAGTAAGAGATAGAGCAAATCTGAGCAAAAAACCGACCCAAAATCTCTCGTGTCGGATATAATGGTCAATATCTCCGAAACGGTAAGAGATAGAGCAAATCTGTAAATGCAGTTCGAAAGAGTATAAAAATACCTAAAAAACAAAAAAACTTTCAATGGAATCGGTTAAGAATTGTAAAAGTTAGAGCAAAAACCGACCCAAAATCTCTCGTGTCGGACAAAATGGTCAATATCTCCGAAACGGTAAGAGATAGAGCAAATCTGAGCAAAAAACCGACCCAAAATCTCTCGTGTCGGACAAAATGGTCAATATATTTTCGAAACGGTAAGAGATAGAGCAAATCTGAGCAAAAAACCGACCCAAAATCTCTCGTGTCGGACATAATGGTCAATATCTCCGAAACGGTAAGAGATAGAGCAAATCTGAGCAAATAACCGACCCAAAATCTCTCGTGTCGGACAAAATGGTCAATATATTTTCGAAACGGTAAGAGATAGAGCAAATCTGAGCAAAAAACCGACCCAAAATCTCTCGTGTCGGACAAAGTGGTCAATATCTCCGAAACGGTAAGAGATAGAGCAAATCTGTAAATGCAGCTCGAAAGAGTATAAAAATACCTAAAAAGCAGAAAAACTTTCAATGGAATCGGTTAAGAATTGTAAAAGTTAGAGCAAAAACCGACCCAAAATCTCTCGTGTCGGACAAAATGGTCAATATATTTTCGAAACGGTAAGAGATAGAGCAAATCTGAGCAAAAAACCGACCCAAAATCTCTCGTGTCGGACAAAATGGTCAATATCTCCGAAACGGTAAGAGATAGAGCAAATCTGAGCAAAAAACCGACCCAAAATCTCTCGTGTCGGACATATTGGTCAATATCTCCGAAACGGTAAGAGATAGAGCAAATCTGAGCAAAAAACCGACCCAAAAATCTCTCGTGTCGGACAAAATGGTCAATATATTTTCGAAACGGTAAGAGATAGAGCAAATCTGAGCAAAACCGACCCAAAATCTCTCGTGTCGGACAAAGTGGTCAATATCTCCGAAATGGTAAGAGATAGAGCAAATCTGTAAATGCAGCTCGAAAGAGTATAAAAATACCTAAAAAGCAGAAAAACTTTCAATGGAATCGGTTAAGAATTGTAAAAGTTAGAGCAAAAACCGACCACAAAATCTCTCGTGTCGGACAAAATGGTCAATATATTTTCGAAACGGTAAGAGATAGAGCAAATCTGAAAAAAAAACCGACCCAAAATCTCTCGTGTCGGACAAAATGGTCAATATCTCCGAAACGGTAAGAGATAGAGCAAATCTGAGCAAAAAACCGACCCAAAATCTCTCGTGTCGGACATAATGGTCAATATCTCCGAAACGGTAAGAGATAGAGCAAATCTGAGCAAAAAACCGACCCAAAATCTCTCGTGTCGGACAAAATGGTCAATATATTTTCGAAACGGTAAGAGATAGAGCAAATCTGAGCAAAAACCGACCCAAAATCTCTCGTGTCGGACAAAGTGGTCAATATCTCCGAAATGGTAAGAGATAGAGCAAATCTGTAAATGCAGCTCGAAAGAGTATAAAAATACCTAAAAAGCAGAAAAACTTTCAATGGAATCGGTTAAGAATTGTAAAAGTTAGAGCAAAAACCGACCCAAAATCTCTCGTGTCGGACAAAGTGGTCAATATCTCCGAAACGGTAAGAGATAGAGCAAATCTGTAAATGCAGTTCGAAAGAGTATAAAAATACCTAAAAAGCAGAAAAACTTTCAATGGAATCGGTTAAGAATTGTAAAAGTTAGAGCAAAAACCGACCCAAATTCTCTCGTGTCGGACAAAATGGTCAATATCTCCGAAATGGTAAGAGATAGAGCAAATCGGAGCAAAAAACCGACCCAAAATCTCTCGTGTATGACAAAATGGCCAATATCTCCGAAACGGTAAGAGATAGAGCAAATCTGTAAATGCAGTTCGAAAGAGTATAAAAATACCTAAAAAACAAAAAAACTTTCAATGGAATCGGTTAAGAATTGTAAAAGTTAGAGCAAAAACCGACCCAAAAAAAAAAATCTCTCGTGTCGGACAAAATGGTCAATATATCTTCGAAACGGTAAGAGATAGAGCAAATCTGAGCAAAAAACCGACCCAAAATCTCTCGTGTCGGACAAAATGGTCAATATCTCCGAAACGGTAAGAGATAGAGCAAATCTGAAGCAAAAAACCGACCCAAAATACTCTCGTAGTCGGACATAAATTGGTCAATATCTCCGAAACGGTAAGAGATAGAGCAAATCTGAGCAAAAAACCGACCCAAAATCTCTCGTGTCGGACAAAATGGTCAATATATTTTCGAAACGGTAAGAGATAGAGCAAATCTGAGCAAAAACCGACCCAAAATCTCTCGTGTCGGACAAAGTGGTCAATATCTCCGAAATGGTAAGAGATAGAGCAAATCTGTAAATGCAGCTCGAAAGAGTATAAAAATACCTAAAAAGCAGAAAAACTTTCAATGGAATCGGTTAAGAATTGTAAAAGTTAGAGCAAAAACCGACCCAAAATCTCTCGTGTCGGACAAAATGGTCAATATATTTTCGAAACGGTAAGAGATAGAGCAAATCTGAGCAAAAAACCGACCCAAAATCTCTCGTGTCGGACAAAATGGTCAATATCTCCGAAACGGTAAGAGATAGAGCAAATCTGAGCAAAAAACCGACCCAAAATCTCTCGTGTCGGACATAATGGTCAATATCTCCGAAACGGTAAGAGATAGAGCAAATCTGAGCAAAAAACCGACCCAAAATCTCTCGTGTCGGACAAAATGGTCAATATATTTTCGAAACGGTAAGAGATAGAGCAAATCTGAGCAAAAACCGACCCAAAATCTCTCGTGTCGGACAAAGTGGTCAATATCTCCGAAATGGTAAGAGATAGAGCAAATCTGTAAATGCAGCTCGAAAGAGTATAAAAATACCTAAAAAGCAGAAAAAACTTTCAATGGAATCGGTTAAGAATTGTAAAAGTTAGAGCAAAAACCGACCCAAAATCTCTCGTGTCGGACAAAATGGTCAATATATTTTCGAAACGGTAAGAGATAGAGCAAATCTGAGCAAAAAACCGACCCAAAATCTCTCGTGTCGGACAAAATGGTCAATATCTCCGAAACGGTAAGAGATAGAGCAAATCTGAGCAAAAAACCGACCCAAAATCTCTCGTGTCGGACATAATGGTCAATATCTCCGAAACGGTAAGAGATAGAGCAAATCTGAGCAAAAAACCGACCCAAAATCTCTCGTGTCGGACAAAATGGTCAATATATTTTCGAAACGGTAAGAGATAGAGCAAATCTGAGCAAAAACCGACCCAAAATCTCTCGTGTCGGACAAAGTGGTCAATATCTCCGAAATGGTAAGAGATAGAGCAAATCTGTAAATGCAGCTCGAAAGAGTATAAAAATACCTAAAAAACAGAAAAACTTTCAATGGAATCGGTTAAGAATTGTAAAAGTTAGAGCAAAAACCGACCCAAAAAAAAAAAATCTCTCGTGTCGGACATAATGGTCAATATCTCCGAAACGGTAAGAGATAGAGCAAATGTGAGCAAAAAACCGACCCAAAATCTCTCGTGTCGGACAAAATGGCCAATATCTCCGAAACGGTAAGAGATAGAGCAAATCTGTAAATGCAGTTCGAAAGATTATAAAAATACCTAAAAAACAAAAAAACTTTCAATGGAATCGGTTAAGAATTGTAAAAGTTAGAACAAAAACCGACCCAAAATCTCTCGTTTCGGACAAAATGGTCAATATATTTTCGAAACGGTTAGAGATAGAGCAAATCTGAGCAAAAAACCGACCCAAAATCTCTCGTGTCGGACAAAATGGTCAATATATTTTCGAAACGGTAAGAGATAGAGCAAATCTAAGCAAAAAACCGACTCAAAATCTCTCGTGTCGGATATAGTGGTCAATATCTCCGAAACGGTAAGAGATAGAGCAAATCTGTAAATGCAGTTCGAAAGAGTATAAAAATACCTAAAAAACAAAAAAAACTTTCAATGGACTCGGTTAAGAATTGTAAAAGTTAGAGCAAAAAACCGACCCAAAATCTCTCGTGTCGGACAAAATGGTCAATATATTTTCGAAACGGTAAGAGATAGAGCAAACCTGAGCAAAAAACCGACCCAAAATCTCTCGTGTCGGACAAAGTGGTCAATATCTCCGAAACGGTAAGAGATAGAGCAAATCTGTAAATGCAGTTCGAAAGAGTATAAAAATACCTAAAAAGCAGAAAAACTTTCAATGGAATCGGTTAAGAATTGTAAAAGTTAGAGCAAAAACCGACCCAAAATCTCTCGTGTCGGACAAAATGGTCAATATCTCCGAAACGGTAAGAGATAGAGCAAATCTGTAAATGCAGTTCGAAAGAGTATAAAAATACCTAAAAAGCAGAAAAACTTTCAATGGAATCGGTTAAGAATTGTAAAAGTTAGAGCAAAAACCGACCCAAAATCTCTCGTGTCGGACAAAATGGTCAATATCTCCGAAACGGTAAGAGATAGAGCAAATCTGAGCAAAAAACCGACCCAAAATCTCTCGTGTCGGACAAAATGGCCAATATCTCCGAAACGGTAAGAGATAGAGCAAATCTGTAAATGCAGTTCGAAAGATTATAAAAATACCTAAAAAACAAAAAACTTTCAATGGAATCGGTTAAGAATTGTAAAAGTTAGAGCAAAAACCGACCCAAAATCTCTCGTTTCGGACAAAATGGTCAATATATTTTCGAAACGGTTAGAGATAGAGCAAATCTGAGCAAAAAACCGACCCAAAATCTCTCGTGTCGGACAAAATGGTCAATATATTTTCGAAACGGTAAGAGATAGAGCAAATCTGAGCAAAAAACCGACTCAAAATCTCTCGTGTCGGATATAGTGGTCAATATCTCCGAAACGGTAAGAGATAGAGCAAATCTGTAAATGCAGTTCGAAAGAGTATAAAATTACCTAAAAAACAAAAAAAACTTTCAATGGACTCGGTTAAGAATTGTAAAAGTTAGAGCAAAAACCGACCCAAAAATCTCTCGTGTCGGACAAAATGGTCAATATATTTTCGAAACGGTAAGAGATAGAGCAAATCTGAGCAAAACCGACCCAAAATCTCTCGTGTCGGACAAAGTGGTCAATATCTCCGAAACGGTAAGAGATAGAGCAAATCTGTAAATGCAGTTCGAAAGAGTATAAAAATACCTAAAAAGCAGAAAAACTTTCAATGGAATCGGTTAAGAATTGTAAAAGTTAGAGCAAAAACCGACCCAAAATCTCTCGTGTCGGACAAAATGGTCAATATCTCCGAAACGGTAAGAGATAGAGCAAATCTGTAAATGCAGTTCGAAAGAGTATAAAAATACCTAAAAAACAAAAAAACTTTCAATGGACTCGGTTAAGAATTGTAAAAGTTAGAGCAAAAACCGACCCAAAAAAAATCTCTCGTGTCGGACAAAATGGTCAATATATTTTCGAAACGGTAAGAGATAGAGCAAATCTGAGCAAAAAACCGACCCAAAATCTCTCGTGTCGGACAAAGTGGTCAATATCTCCGAAACGGTAAGAGATAGAGCAAATCTGTAAATGCAGTTCGAAAGATTATAAAAATACCTAAAAAACAAAAAAACTTTCAATGGAATCGGTTAAGAATTGTAAAAGTTAGAGCAAAAACCGACCCAAAATCTCTCGTTTCGGACAAAATGGTCAATATATTTTCGAAACGGTTAGAGATAGAGCAAATCTGAGCAAAAAACCGACCCAAAATCTCTCGTGTCGGACAAAATGGTCAATATATTTTCGAAACGGTAAGAGATAGAGCAAATCTGAGCAAAAACCGACTCAAAATCTCTCGTGTCGGATATAGTGGTCAATATCTCCGAAACGGTAAGAGATAGAGCAAATCTGTAAATGCAGTTCGAAAGAGTATAAAATTACCTAAAAAACAAAAAAACTTTCAATGGACTCGGTTAAGAATTGTAAAAGTTAGAGCAAAAACCGACCCAAAATCTCTCGTGTCGGACAAAATGGTCAATATATTTTCGAAACGGTAAGAGATAGAGCAAATCTGAGCAAAAACCGACCCAAAATCTCTCGTGTCGGACAAAGTGGTCAATATCTCCGAAACGGTAAGAGATGGAGCAAATCTGTAAATGCAGTTCGAAAGAGTATAAAAATACCTAAAAAGCAGAAAAACTTTCAATGGAATCGGTTAAGAATTGTAAAAGTTAGAGCAAAAACCGACCCAAAATCTCTCGTGTCGGACAAAATGGTCAATATCTCCGAAACGGTAAGAGATAGAGCAAATCTGTAAATGCAGTTCGAAAGATTATAAAAATACCTAAAAAACAAAAAACTTTCAATGGAATCGGTTAAGAATTGTAAAAGTTAGAGCAAAAACCGACCCAAAATCCCCCTTTTGACAAAAAAGGCAAAATATTTTTCCAAAACGTTAAAGAAAAAGCAAATCTGAGCAAAAAACCGACCCAAAATCTCTCGTGTCGGACAAAATGGTCAATATATTTTCGAAACGGTAAGAGATAGAGCAAATCTGAGCAAAAAACCGACTCAAAATCTCTCGTGTCGGATATAGTGGTCAATATCTCCGAAACGGTAAGAGATAGAGCAAATCTGTAAATGCAGTTCGAAAGAGTATAAAATTACCTAAAAAACAAAAAAACTTTCAATGGACTCGGTTAAGAATTGTAAAAGTTAGAGCAAAAACCGACCCAAAATCTCTCGTGTCGGACAAAATGGTCAATATATTTTCGAAACGGTAAGAGATAGAGCAAATCTGAGCAAAACCGACCCAAAATCTCTCGTGTCGGACAAAGTGGTCAATATCTCCGAAACGGTAAGAGATAGAGCAAATCTGAGCAAAAAACCGACCCAAAATCTCTCGTGTCGGACAAAATGGCCAATATCTCCGAAACGGTAAGAGATAGAGCAAATCTGTAAATGCAGTTCGAAAGATTATAAAAATACCTAAAAAACAAAAAACTTTCAATGGAATCGGTTAAGAATTGTAAAAGTTAGAGCAAAAACCGACCCAAAATCTCTCGTTTCGGACAAAATGGTCAATATATTTTCGAAACGGTTAGAGATAGAGCAAATCTGAGCAAAAAACCGACCCAAAATCTCTCGTGTCGGACAAAATGGTCAATATATTTTCGAAACGGTAAGAGATAGAGCAAATCTGAGCAAAAAACCGACCCAAAATCTCTCGTGTCGGATATAGTGGTCAATATCTCCGAAACGGTAAGAGATAGAGCAAATCTGTAAATGCAGTTCGAAAGAGTATAAAATTACCTAAAAAACAAAAAAACTTTCAATGGACTCGGTTAAGAATTGTAAAAGTTAGAGCAAAAACCGACCCAAAAAAATCTCTCGTGTCGGACAAAATGGTCAATATATTTTCGAAACGGTAAGAGATAGAGCAAATCTGAGCAAAAAACCGACCCAAAATCTCTCGTGTCGGACAAAGTGGTCAATATCTCCGAAACGGTAAGAGATAGAGCAAATCTGTAAATGCAGTTCGAAAGAGTATAAAAATACCTAAAAAACAAAAAAACTTTCAATGGAATCGGTTAAGAATTGTAAAAGTTAGAGCAAAAACCGACCCAAAATCTCTCGTGTCGGACAAAATGGTCAATATCTCCGAAACGGTAAGAGATAGAGCAAATCTGTAAATGCAGTTCGAAAGAGTATAAAAATACCTAAAAAGCAGAAAAAACTTTCAATGGAATCGGTTAAGAATTGTAAAAGTTAGAGCAAAAACCGACCCAAAATCTCTCGTGTCGGACAAAATGGTCAATATCTCCGAAACGGTAAGAGATAGAGCAAATCTGAGCAAAAAACCGACCCAAAATCTCTCGTGTCGGACAAAATGGCCAATATCTCCGAAACGGTAAGAGATAGAGCAAATCTGTAAATGCAGTTCGAAAGATTATAAAAATACCTAAAAAACAAAAAACTTTCAATGGAATCGGTTAAGAATTGTAAAAGTTAGAACAAAAACCGACCCAAAACAAAATAAACAAAAAACCCAAAAACTCTCGTGTCGGACAAAATGGTCAATATATTTTCGAAACGGTAAGAGATGGAGCAAATCTGAGCAAAAAACCGACCCAAAATCTCTCGTGTCGGACATATTGGTCAATATCTCCGAAACGGTAAGAGATAGAGCAAATCTGTAAATGCAGTTCGAAAGAGTATAAAAATACCTAAAAAACAAAAAAAACTTTCAATGGACTCGGTTAAGAATTGTAAAAGTTAGAGCAAAAGCCGACCAAAAAAAAAAAAATCTCTCGTGTCGGACAAAATGGTCAATATATTTTCGAAACGGTAAGAGATAGAGCAAATCTGAGCAAAAAACCGACCCAAAATCTCTCGTGTCGGACAAAATGGTCAATATCTCCGAAACGGTAAGAGATCGAGCAAATCTGTAAATGCAGTTCGAAAGAGTATAAAAATACCTAAAAAACAAAAAAACTTTCAATGGAATCGGTTAAGAATTGTAAAAGTTAGAGCAAAAACCGACCACAAAAAAAAAACTCTCGTGTCGGACAAAATGGTCAATATCTCTTCGAAACGGTAAGAGATAGAGCAAATCTGAGCAAAAAACCGACCCAAAATTTCTCGTGTCGGACATATTGGTCAATATCTCCGAAACGGTAAGAGATAGAGCAAATCTGTAAATGCAGTTCGAAAAGAGTATAAAAATACCTAAAAAACAGAAAAACTTTCCACAGTAGGAATCGGTTAAGAATTGTAAAAGTTAGAGCAAAAGCCGACCAAAAAAAAAAAAAAAATCTCTCGTGTCGGACAAAATGGTCAATATCTCCGTAACGGTAACAGATAGAGCAAATCTGAGCAAAAAACCGACCCAAAATCTCTCGTGTCGGACATAATGGTCAATATCTCCGAAACGGTAGGAGATAGAGCAAATCTGTAAATGCAGTTCGAAAGAGTATAAAAATACCTAAAAAGCAGAACAACTTTCAATGGAATCGGTTAAGAATTGTAAAAGTTAGAGCAAAAACCGACCCAAAAAAAAAAAATCTCTCGTGTCGGACAAAATGGTCAATATCTCCGAAACGGTAAGAGATAGAGCAAATCTGTATGCGTTCGAAAGGTATAAAAATACCTAAAAAGCAGAAAAACTTTCAATGGAATCGGCGAAGAATTGTAAAAGTTGAGCAAAAAAACCGACCCAAAATCTCTCGTGTCGGACATAATGGTCAATATCTCCGAAACGGTAAGAGATCGAGCAAAATCTGTAAATGCAGTTCGAAAGAGTATAAAAATACCTAAAAAACAAAAAAACTTTCAATGAAATCGGTTAAGAATTGTAGAAGTTAGAGCAAAAACCGACCAAAAAAAATCATCTCATGTCGGACAAAATGGTCAATATCTCTTCGAAACGGTTAGAGATAGAGCAAATCTGAGCAAAAAACCGACCCAAAATTTCTCGTGTCGGACAAATTGGTCAATATCTCCGAAACGGTAAGAGATCGAGCAAATCTGTAAATGCAGTTCGAAAGAGTATAAAAATACCTAAAAAGCAGAAAAAACTTTCAATGGAATCGGTTAAGAATTGTAAAAGTTGGAGCAAAAACCGACCAAAAAAAAAAAAAATCTCTCGTGTCGGACAAAATGGTCAATATCTCCGAAACGGTAAGAGATAGAGCAAATCTGAGCAAAAAACCGACCCAAAATCTCTCGTGTCGGACAAAATGGTCAATATCTCCGAAACGGTAAGAGATAGAGCAAATCTGTAAATGCAGTTCGAAAGAGTATAAAAATACCTAAAAAAAAACAAAAAAACTTTCAATGGAATCGGTTAAGAATTGTAAAAGTTAGAGCAAAAACCGACCCAAAATCTCTCGTTTCGGACAAAATGGTCAATATATTTTCGAAACGGATAGAGATAGAGCAAATCTGAGCAAAAAACCGACCCAAAATCTCTCGTGTCGGACAAAATGGTCAATATATTTTCGAAACGGATAGAGATAGAGCAAATCTGAGCAAAAAACCGACCCAAAATCTCTCGTGTCGGACAAAATGGTCAATATCTCTTCGAAACGGTAAGAGATAGAGCAAATCTGAGCAAAAAACCGACTCAAAATCTCTCGTGTCGGACATAGTGGTCAATATCTCCGAAACGGTAAGAGATAGAGCAAATCTGTAAATGCAGTTCGAAAGAGTATAAAATACCTAAAAAACAAAAAAACTTTCAATGGACTCGGTTAAGAATTGTAAAAGTTAGAGCAAAAACCGACCAAACAAAAAAAATCTCTCGTGTCGGACAAAATGGTCAATATCTCCGAAACGGTAAGAGATAGAGCAAATCTGAGCAAAAAACCGACCCAAAATCTCTCGTGTCGGACAAAATGGTCAATATCTCCGAAACGGTAAGAGATAGAGCAAATCTGTAAATGCAGTTCGAAAGAGTATAAAAATACCTAAAAAGCAGAAAAACTTTCAATGGAATCGGTTAAGAATTGTAAAAGTTAGAGCAAAAACCGACCCAAACAAAAAAAAAATCTCTCGTGTCGGACAAAATGGTCAATATCTCCGAAACGGTAAGAGATAGAGCAAATCTGTAAATGCAGTTCGAAAGAGTATAAAAATACCTAAAAAGCAGAAAAACTTTCAATGGAATCGGTTAAGAATTGTAAAAGTTAGAGCAAAAACCGACCCAAAATCTCTCGTGTCGGACATAATGGTCAATATCTCCGAAACGGTAAGAGATAGAGCAAATCTGTAAATGCAGTTCGAAAGAGTATAAAAATATCTAAAAAACAAAAAATATTTCAATGAAATCGGTTAAGAATTGTAGAAGTTAGAGCAAAAACCGACCCAAAATCTCTCATGTCGGACAAAATGGTCAATATATTTTCGAAACGGTTAGAGATAGAGCAAATCTGAGCAAAAAACCGAACCAAAATCTCTCGTGTCGGACAAAATGGCCAATATCTCCGAAACGGTAAGAGATAGAGCAAATCTGTAAATGCAGTTCGAAAGAGTATAAAAATACCTAAAAAGCAGAAAAACTTTCAATGGAATCGGTTAAGAATTGTAAAAGTTAGAGCAAAAACCGACCCAAAATCTCTCGTGTCGGACATAATGGTCAATATCTCCGAAACGGTAAGAGATAGAGCAAATCTGTAAGTGCAGTTCGAAAGAGTATAAAAATACCTAAAAAGCAGAAAAACTTTCAATGGAATCGGTTAAGAATTGTAAAAGTTAGAGCAAAAACCGACCCAAAATCTCTCGTTTCGGACAAAATGGTCAATATATTTTCGAAACGGTTAGAGATAGAGCAAATCTGAGCAAAAAACCGACCCAAAATCTCTCGTGTCGGACAAAATGGTCAATATATTTTCGAAACGGTAAGAGATAGAGCAAATCTGAGCAAAAAACCGACTCAAAATCTCTCGTGTCGGATATAGTGGTCAATATCTCCGAAACGGTAAGAGATAGAGCAAATCTGTAAATGCAGTTCGAAAGATTATAAAAATACCTAAAAAACAAAAAACTTTCAATGGAATCGGTTAAGAATTGTAAAAGTTAGAGCAAAAACCGACCCAAAATCTCTCGTGTCGGACAAAATGGTCAATATATTTTCGAAACGGTAAGAGATAGAGCAAATCTGAGCAAAAAACCGACCCAAAATCTCTCGTGTCGGACAAAATGGTCAATATCTCCGAAACTGTAAGAGATAGAGCAAATCTGTAAATGCAGTTCGAAAGAGTATAAAAATACCTAAAAAGCAGAAAAACTTTCAATGGAATCGGTTAAGAATTGTAAAAGTTAGAGCAAAAACCGACCCAAAATCTCTCGTGTCGGACAAAATGGTCAATATATTTTCGAAACGGTAAGAGATAGAGCAAATCTGAGCAAAACCGACCCAAAATCTCTCGTGTCGGACAAAGTGGTCAATATCTCCGAAACGGTAAGAAATAGAGCAAATTTGTAAATGCAGTTCGAAAGATTATAAAAATACCTAAAAAACAAAAAAACTTTCAATGGAATTGGTTAAGAATTGTAAAAGTTAGAGCAAAAACCGACCCAAAAATCTCTCGTGTCGGACAAAATGGTCAATATATTTTCGAAACGGTAAGAGATAGAGCAAATCTGTAAATGCAGTTCGAAAGAGTATAAAAATACCTAAAAAGCAGAAAAACTTTCAATGAAATCGGTTAAGAATTGTAAAAGTTAGAGCAAAAACCGACCCAAAATCTCTCGTGTCGGACATAATGGTCAATATCTCCGAAACGGTAAGAGATAGAGCAAATCTGTAAGTGCAGTTCGAAAGAGTATAAAAATACCTAAAAAGCAGAAAAACTTTCAATGGAATCGGTTAAGAATTGTAAAAGTTAGAGCAAAAACCGACCCAAAATCTCTCGTGTCGGACAAAATGGTCAATATCTCCGAAACGGTAAGAGATAGAGCAAATCTGAGCAAAAAACCGACCCAAAATCTCTCGTGTCGGACAAAATGGCCAATATCTCCGAAACGGTAAGAGATAGAGCAAATCTGTAAATGCAGTTCGAAAGATTATAAAAATACCTAAAAAACAAAAAACTTTCAATGGAATCGGTTAAGAATTGTAAAAGTTAGAGCAAAAACCGACCCAAAATCTCTCGTTTCGGACAAAATGGTCAATATATTTTCGAAACGGTTAGAGATAGAGCAAATCTGAGCAAAAAACCGACCCAAAATCTCTCGTGTCGGACAAAACGGTCAATATATTTTCGAAACGGTAAGAGATAGAGCAAATCTGAGCAAAAAACCGACTCAAAATCTCTCGTGTCGGATATAGTGGTCAATATCTCCGAAACGGTAAGAGATAGAGCAAATCTGTAAATGCAGTTCGAAAGAGTATAAAATTACCTAAAAAACAAAAAAACTTTCAATGGAATCGGTTAAGAATTGTAAAAGTTAGAGCAAAAACCGACCCAAAATCTCTCGTGTCGGA
This sequence comes from Hirtodrosophila histrioides, assembly GCA_037075165.1. NCBI lineage: Eukaryota > Metazoa > Arthropoda > Insecta > Diptera > Drosophilidae > Hirtodrosophila > Hirtodrosophila histrioides. Next base: position 6,151 of record JBAMCL010000579.1, on the reverse strand, counting down.
CAAAATGGTCAATATCTCCGAAACGGTAAGAGATAGAGCAAATCTGTAAATGCAGTTCGAAAGAGTATAAAAATACCTAAAAAACAGAAAAACTTTCAATGGAATCGGTTAAGAATTGTAAAAGTTAGAGCAAAAACCGACCCAAAATCTCTCGTGTCGGACATAATGGTCAATATCTCCGAAACGGTAAGAGATAGAGCAAATCTGTAAATGCAGTTCGAAAGAGTATAAAAATACCTAAAAAGCAGAAAAACTTTCAATGGAATCGGTTAAGAATTGTAAAAGTTAGAGCAAAAACCGACCCAAAATCTCTCGTGTCGGACAAAATGGTCAATATCTCCGAAACGGTAAGAGATAGAGCAAATCTGAGCAAAAAACCGACCCAAAATCTCTCGTGTCGGACAAAATGGTCAATATCTCCGAAACTGTAAGAGATAGAGCAAATCTGTAAATGCAGTTCGAAAGAGTATAAAAATACCTAAAAAGCAGAAAAACTTTCAATGGAATCGGTTAAGAATTGTAAAAGTTAGAGCAAAAACCGACCCAAAATCTCTCGTGTCGGACAAAATGGTCAATATATTTTCGAAACGGTAAGAGATAGAGCAAATCTGAGCAAAAACCGACCCAAAATCTCTCGTGTCGGACAAAATGGTCAATATCTCCGAAACGGTAAGAGATAGAGCAAATTTGTAAATGCAGTTCGAAAGATTATAAAAATACCTAAAAAACAAAAAAAACTTTCAATGGAATTGGTTAAGAATTGTAAAAGTTAGAGCAAAAACCGACCCAAAATTCTCTCGTGGTCGGACAAAATGGTGTCAATATATTTTCGAAACGGTAAGAGATAGAGCAAATCTGTAAATGCAGTTCGAAAGAGTATAAAAATACCTAAAAAGCAGAAAAACTTTCAATGGAATCGGTTAAGAATTGTAAAAGTTAGAGCAAAAACCGACCCAAAATCTCTCGTGTCGGACAAAATGGTCAATATCTCCGAAACGGTAAGAGATAGAGCAAATCTGAGCAAAAAACCGACCCAAAATCTCTCGTGTCGGACAAAATGGCCAATATCTCCGAAACGGTAAGAGATAGAGCAAATCTGTAAATGCAGTTCGAAAGATTATAAAAATACCTAAAAAACAAAAAACTTTCAATGGAATCGGTTAAGAATTGTAAAAGTTAGAGCAAAAACCGACCCAAAATCTCTCGTTTCGGACAAAATGGTCAATATATCTTCGAAACGGTTAGAGATAGAGCAAATCTGAGCAAAAAACCGACCCAAAATCTCTCGTGTCGGACAAAATGGTCAATATATTTTCGAAACGGTAAGAGATAGAGCAAATCTGAGCAAAAAACCGACTCAAAATCTCTCGTGTCGGATATAGTGGTCAATATCTCCGAAACGGTAAGAGATAGAGCAAATCTGTAAATGCAGTTCGAAAGAGTATAAAATTACCTAAGAAACAAAAAAACTTTCAATGGAATCGGTTAAGAATTGTAAAAGTTAGAGCAAAAACCGACCCAAAATCTCTCGTGTCGGACAAAATGGTCAATATCTCCGAAACGGTAAGAGATAGAGCAAATCTGAGCAAAAATCGCTTTCGCTTGTCATTCGCAACGGACGTGTTTTTTTCTTGCGCCTCGTATTTTTCGATTTTTTGTTTTTCCTCGTTATCTCAAAATATAAATTGTGTTTTTTTTTAACTTGTGTTATACATCGGTTGTGTGGAACATAAGTTGAACTTTAAAAGTTAATAAATATCATTACTTTCAAAAATTTGTTCAAACACAACAACAAACAGCAGCACAAGCAGACTGGTGGTTGTTTTGTGCATTTGTAGTGCTGATACTTTGTTTTTGTGTTTTTACTCATTTCGCGCTCTCAACGCTTACTTTTACTCTCGCGTTCTGTATCGTTGGTGTTGGTTACGGTTAATCTCTTGTTTTGATTCCGTTGTGATTTCGGTCGCCGCGCCCGCGCTTAGAATTTTTGTTAGTTGGTGTTGTTGTGTGTAAGTACAGATCAACGTCAACAAATTTAACCCTAGAGTGCCTTCTTTTCTGTTTTTACGTTTCTTTTTTGCAGTGTTTTTATTTTTGTTCTTTTTTTTTTGTTTATTTAATTACATTTTTTTCCCTTTAAATTCAATAATGGTTGTCTGCTGCAATAAAAATTGCCAGGTTAGAGCTAACGTTAAAATGGGTTTTGTTTGCTGCTGGCTATGTGACAATGTGTCACATGAAAAATGTGCTGGCCTTAACGGCCGAATTATAGACCAGATTGAGTCAAAATCTGGTCTAAAGTGGACATGCTTATCGTGTAGGGAGGTGGAAAGGGATATTATGGGATTCATGCGGCATACCAAAAAAGGCTTTGGAGATATTTTCGCGCGGTTTAAAAAACTGTTCGAAGGTTTCTCAGATTTGGAGAGAGATTTTAAAAGTATGAAACTTTTAAATGAGTCTCCAAAACGTAAAAAGGCCAATTTTAGGTTGTCTATTGGCCCAAATGAACTTACACTTCCCACACACATATCCACTACATCCGCTACTGATAGAAATGTTGAACTTATTAATTTATTGTCCCCTTCTACTTATGTTTCAATCAGAAGTGACGAGAACAGCATCGCGCCCATGGATGTTGTTCCTTCTGACCCCGAAGAAGTTCTTGATTCGGTGATTGCTGACACTGTTGATGCAGGTCAACAACCTAGTGCCAATAGTGCCAGCGAATCACTCGAATTATCTGGTCAATCAACCATTGTTACGGCTCCATTGGATGCTCATGCTATGGTTGCTAATACGACCCTTGTAGGAGTTCCACCACGGAAACAAATTTTTGTTTCTAGGCTTGCCCCTGATACTACATCTGACGATGTTAAGGCCTTTATACAGGCCAAATCTAAAGCCCATATTACGGTGGAAAAATTTAAATTCACATATGCTCGGGAAATTTCGTCATTCAAAATAAGTGTTCCGGCCGAAAACTTTAACAATATTTGTTCTAAAGAATTTTGGCCGGATCACTTAATAATTAAAGAATACACTGTAAAAAAGAAAAATCGGCCTCCGGTTTCACTTCCTTCTTCTGGTGGTAGTTCGAATCCACCTCTCTCAGTATCTGATAGTTCAAAAAACTAACATCCTCCCTCTCACTTGGCTATCAGAATGTAAGAGGTCTTTGTAGTAAACTTAGTAATCTTTATCTAAATAGCCTAACTTTTCCTTTCCATGTCGTTGCCTTTTCTGAAACATGGTTAAGGCCCGACATTCTAAATTCTGAAATTCTTTGTAATAAATTCTCTATATATAGAAAAGATCGCACTCATCGTCGCGGTGGTGGTGTACTTATTGCTGTTGACGTTGATTTGTCTTCCGAGATAGTAATAACTGATAGTTCTGTAGATATTGAATTTGTTGCTGTTAAACTTAGTTTTTGTGGTGCTTGTTTTTTTATTACTTGTTCGTATATACCACCTTCTTCAGATTTATCTGTTTATTCTTCCCATGCTTCTGCTATACATTCTGTCTCATCTATGCTTTCTGATCGTGATTTTCTTGTAGTTCTTGGTGATTTTAATATTACCGAAGCTACCTGGATTTATAGTCCTGATTCCAATGTGTTGACTCCCACGACTCAGCACGATTTTATTGATAATTTGTTTGGGATGTCATTGTGTCAAATCAATGGTATCCCAAATTCTTTACTTAAAATGCTTGATCTTATTTTTGTCTTGGATTCCTCCTTCTATTCTGTCTCCCGTACTGTACCCATGTCCACTCCTGAAGATCCTTACCACCCATCCTTGGAAGTGTTGATTGACTTACCAGCCAGGGTGCCAAGCACAGGTAGAAAACTTGTTGAGCGAGTTCGTCAATTTCGGAAAACCGATTTTACTAAACTCGCTCAGCTCCTATCCCAGACTGACTGGTCCCAGCTGTACATGTGTAGAGATATTGATTGTGCAATCGAATATTTTTATGTTACTTTAAATTCATTATTTGATTCCTGTGTCCCGTTTTGTAACCCTCATAGGTCTAACAAACCTGTGTGGTTTACACGTGGTTTGATAAATTTGAAAAATAGAAAGTCGAGATTGTACAAAAAGTTCAAGGAATCTGGCTCTTCCTCGGACTTCTCTCGCTATTTGATTGCCCGATCTAACTTCTCTGCACTTAATTTACACTGTTATAACAACTACCTCAGGAGCTGTAGGTTACAGTTTCAGCGGGATCCTAGAAGGTTTTATAACTTCGTTAATGCGAAGCGTAGGTCATCAACACTTCCATCAGCTGTATTTTTTGATAAAAAGACAGCTGACTCAGATCAGGATATCGCCGATCTTTTTGCCGAATTTTTTCAAACGACTTACAGTTCACAACCTTATCAATTGGTTTCGCCTTATCCTTATCAGGTAATTAACTCCAATTGCATTTTTGGGCCTTTAATCACTGAAAGCTCGCTTCAACGTGATTTGAAGGCTATTAAGCCCGTATTTTCACCGGGACCTGATGGAGTACCAGGCTGCGTGCTCAAGTACTGTGCTGAAGGTATTTTTAAGCCATTATATTTTCTTTTTAAATTGTCCGTGGAGTTGTGCTCTTTCCCCAATATTTGGAAAGAGTCATTTATTATTCCTCTCCATAAAAAAGGAAACAAGTCCAATGTTGAGAACTATAGAGGTATTTCTAAGCTGTCTGCTATTCCTAAGATTTTTGAGAAATTAATAACTTCTCAACTTCAACATTTATGTAGATCTATAATTTCACCCTGCCAGCATGGCTTTGTGAAATATAGATCTACTACCACTAACCTATTGGAATTCACTTCTTTTGTTATTAAAGGATTTCAATCTAAAATGCAAACAGATGTTATTTACACTGATTTCAGTAAGGCTTTTGACTCAGTTAATCATTCTCTTTTACTTCACAAACTGCATCTTCTGGGATTTCCAAATAACTTAATTCTTTGGATCTCCAACTATTTAACTCTTAGAACCCAAAAGGTTTATTTCAAGGGCTTAGTCTCTAAGTCTGTTCAAGTTACTTCCGGAGTACCACAAGGAAGTCATCTTGGCCCCTTATTATTTACTCTGTTCATCAATGACCTTCCTTCTGTTGTAAATTACTCTCGGGTGCTGATGTATGCCGATGATGTTAAACTTTGTCTGTCATCTACTGATTTCCTGTCTGGTCAAAGGTTGCAAACTGATCTTGACAGTTTTCAAGCCTGGTGTCGGGTAAATTTATTAAATCTTAATTGTGGCAAGTGTAACGTAATGTCCTTTTACAGGCGAATGCCCTTCTTCAACAATTATATTCTTAATGGTAAGCCCCTTGTTCGAATTGAGTCGGTTGATGATTTGGGTATCCTTTTAGATCCCAAACTTAAGTTTGACAAGCATATCTTTTCCACCGCTAATCGTGCCTTTGGTGTCCTGGGTTTCATTAAGCGTTGGTCGAAAGAATTTAACGATCCCTACATTACTAAAACTCTTTATACTTCCCTTGTGCGACCTATTCTTGAATATGGGTCTTGTATTTGGTGTCCCCAATACAGGATTCATCAGGATAGATTAGAATCGGTACAAAAACAATTTCTGCTCTTTGCACTCCGGGGTCTTAACTGGAATCCTAATACTCGCTTACCTTCTTATCGTAGTAGACTCTTACTAATAAATCTGCCTTCTCTTTCTGATCGTAGAACCATGCTTGGTGTAATTTTCTTACATAAACTAATTCATGGGGAAATTGATTCTTCTGAATTAATCAGCCAAATTAGTTTTGCAGTTCCGATCAGAAGTTCTAGAAATTTTCTTCCTCTTTCTCTTCAAACTTGTAGTTCTAATTATGCTATTCATAACCCATTTCGAATCTTATGTTCTAACTATAACAATCTTTTCCATTTAGTAAGTAATGCTACTTCAATTTCTACACTTAGAACTTTACTCTTACGCTACTTTTGTAAATCTTAGAGTCTTTTTGTGTAATGGTATTTTTGTATTTAGTTTGTATTTTTATTGTCCGCGACTCGGGGGGGGGGGGGGGGGGGGGGGGGGGGGGGGGGGGGGGGGGGGGGGGGGGGGGGGGGGGGGGGGGGTGTGTAATGCGGTGCGCCTCTCGGTCGGTTGGGCGGGAGGCGGGTTGCATTTAT